>JAPYZO010002163.1:0-19163 GCA_030522905.1 Torymus flavipes
GTACATTACAAAAGTTCGCCACAAAACCCGCCTCGTTTCCACCACCTGTATAAACAAAACCTTGCCGTTATAGCCCAAATACCATTGAAACTTACCGTGTATATACCCCACAATACAACCAACAAATTACGCGCAGAATTTAATTCTCCCGGGAAACAATCTACAAATTTTCATAAAACTTCGGTATAACTCTGCATTCCCTCCACTTTTTTCATTAAGCTCGAAGTCAAAAGCAGAGAAGTTAAAAATAAAAGCTCCGGTACCTTGCCCACCCAAACAAAGACCATACCCCCCGCGCTACATATATACAACAACGACGACGACGACCCCTCGCACAAAATCCATTGCGGGGTATAATCCAGTGGGGGGAAGACAAGCAAGCAAGCCTTTGCCCCCTTCTTCTTCTCTGCGCTTACGCACGCATGACAAAGTGCCTCGCGCACGTGTAACGCGCAATATCGTCAAAACAAAGGAGCTCGGGTAAAGACGCGGGCGCGCGCGAAAAATGCCCCTCGCGCACATCCATCCTCCTCCAGCTCCTTTTTGCAAAGGGGAGAGAGAGAGAGAGAGAGAGAGAGTGCTCAATCAATCTTCGTGCGTTGCCTCCTCTTTTTGCCCCCCACGACTTCGCCAGCCGCGCGAAGTTTCTCTTCCTCCTTCCGCCTTCGAAACGAGTTCTCGCGGGCGCGCGCGGGGGGAGGCCGCCCATCGTCATCCCCACCATATCGCGGCCCGTCTAGGGGGGGCTGAGGCCGATACACTCCGGCCACCACCGGCTGCTTTTTTGCGCGTCTCTCCCTCCCTCCTTTTCGGTAGCTTCTCCCTGTGTCCTGCGCCTACTACTATACATGTAGCGTTGTTCTTCCCCTCCTTGGCTGACTCTGCTTCCTCCCCCGCGGCACGAAATATGACTTTGTTCCTCCTCGTCGTCGTTGTCGATGACTCAATCGATCCTCCTCGCGGGGCTCGTACGATTCCCCCTTATTCGCGGCTGTAATTATATTCCGTTGTGTGGCTTTGAAATTTTCCGATTTTGGTGTTATGGTGTGGATGGTTCGGCGAGAGGTTACTGCCCTGGGGTTACCTCGCGAGCACATTGACACGGGAACCAAATCAAACTATACCTATTACAGGTTACGGGGAAGGAATGTAGGTAGAGTTTTGAAAAAATAAAAAATGTAATCCCCTCGTAGCCACAATTCGTAATTTATTGCTCGCGGAGTATAGGTATATATAGCGAGCTCGTGCTTATATGCCGGCAGGGGGGATCAGATCGGAGATAAGATCGCCGACGTAGGAGTAAACACACCGGTATATATTTGGCCGTGGCCCGTTATATATAAATATAATACACTGACTCGCTTCTCTCTCTCTCTCTCTCTTCACAGAGACACACACACACATACATCATTATACCTATATGTTTCTCTTCTATATACACACACCGCGTCATTTCCGTCCTCCTCGATCCCTAATTTTCTCTCTCTATCTTCTTATCTCTCTCCTCTCGCCCGCGCGGGTTTTCTCCCTCTGTCATTACCCCTACCGCACTCGGCTTTTTCCGCGACTCCGCCGTCTAATTTTTCCTCGGCTCTTTTTTCGCGCTCGCGTCTCGGCCCCTCTTTTCCTCCTCCTCCGCCGCCTCCAACTCGCGCCCCTCTCGCGGCTGTGGCAACGGCGGGGCGGCGGGGCGGCGCCACTTTAATGTAACATTAATAAAAAGCAACAATCAATATCTTGGGCGGTAAAAAAAATTTAATCTATAACGGAGCGAATTCCCGAGGAGGGAGTGAGGAAGGAGAGAGGGACAGACGAGAGAGGAGAGACAGTGTCGTGGCTGGGATCGTGGGGCGCCCTGCGCTTCTTGCTCGGTTGAGAAATTTTCTCTTTTTTTTTTCTTCTTCTTTATTCGCGACGCTGTATGCGGTTTCTCTCTCATTGTAAAGTTAATTCTAATTGGTCCGTTGTTACCTCGACGCAGAGTATTAGTCGCATTATATACCGGGGATGCGAGTTAACGGCGACGCGATGAAGTTTCTTTCCAAGTCTGGAAATATGGCTTATACGGGGGTAGAGAGAAAGAAAGAGAGAGAGAGATCGATAGTATTAAATGAGCCGATAGCCCCTCTCTGCGCATCTTTAGAATTGTTTGTATGCAAATTGTTGTTCTGCTTGGATTCCCAACGAGTCGTACTTTTATATCGTCCTAAAACGCCGTATAAACGGAGAAAATGTGTAGATTATATTCAAATATAGAGGTACTTTGTATAAGTCAGTTAGAAATATTGTTAAAACTATCTTTATTTCTGTGTGTGTACACTTGTACATTTTCAAGTATACCAAGAGACACTTGCGCTCTACTTGGAAATGGATGGAAAGTATCTAGTCAAAGTCGTTTTTCACCACCTTAACCTTATTCGAATAGACGCTGACAGCATTCTCAATTCTAGAGCTACATTATAATTTTTCGTGATTTGAAGTAATACAAGGAAAGATTAAACTAGATCTAAACGCGACAATGTGTACAATTGTGTAAATCAATGTATAGTCCAGACATGTCGTCGAAGAATATACCTCTTTTGTTCGCTAATGGAAAGACCAATTACATACAGCAGTAAGCTTTTTAAAAATAGCATTTTCATACACTGCACTCGACGATGTAGCATTGACGTATAGCTGGCCCCCTTCAACCTCTTTTCTTACCTTTATTCGTATAAACTCTTATTAGCCAGTTTGTCTATCATAACTTTTTATTAATCACAAAACTATAGATATAACATTTATTCGAAACTTTCCACAGTTCTCCTGAAAAAGAAAAGGCACGACTCCAAATAATCAATACACAACACACAACGAGAGAGAGAGAGAGCCGAAAATGCTAAACGGCCAACTTCCCCGACAATTTCATATTCCAAAACAGCCCCATTTGCCACCCTCCTCTCTCGCATACCGATATCGCCCCCTTTTATACAACCCTCTCTCTCTCTTTTCCACACTTCGGTTGACGGCCGCCTCGCGCCCCGGCGAATCGGCGCTGCAGTAGCTCTGCTCTCTCTCTCTCTCTCAGTCGCTATACTCGCTCGCGCTCGGGCAAGAGTCGTTGACGCGGCGAGCGACCTTGCGCCTCTCGAGGATAAACGCCGCCGCCGTCGCCGCCGACTACTCCCCCCCTTTTCCCCCCTCGCTCGCTCGCTCTCGCTAAGAGAGGGATGTAACAAGGAAGAGAGAGCAGCAGCAGCAGCAGCGCCGCGCGTCCTTGTTTGCTGGGCGTCGCGCGCCGCCACGCCGGGTCACATGTGTGCGGATTTCGAGGTTCAAGGTGACGCTGTAACCTCGTTTCTCGCCGTGCGTGAGAGAGTGAGTATATATATGGGTTTGTTTTGTTTGGGTGGCGAGAGAGATGAGGGGTCGGGGGGTGAATGATTTTTCTGAGATGTGAGGGTGGTTTTCTTTTTTCCTGGTATAGAGTGATTGTATGATAAAACTTCGTAATGGTATGTTTTAGGTCCGGAATTGAGTGATATTGTTTTTTTGGTAAAAAATGAATTATGACTTTTTCGAACAACATTTGCGATTACTTTTAGCATTTCTTATGTAACATTATTTAAAAGAGACAGGTAGCTTATATTTATGAAAAAAATTTCATCTCCTTATTAAAAAGCCAAAGTTTTATTTCTTCGTTTATTTAAATGAATTTATAAAAAAATCAATATATTTTCCTTTCGGTGCGAGCTTTTTTCACGCCATTAGTAATTTATCTTTCATTATTTGCATTCTGTTATTAAAGTCGCCACCTGTTTTGCGAAAGGCAATATATTATTATTTTTTTTTTTTATTTTTTATGCGAAAACAAAAAGCGGAAAATAAACCTACTTTTTCGCAAATATTAGCATAAATAATACTTGGTAATTTTTTCGAAATCCATTTGAATTTTAAAAAGCATAAGGTTTTTCCATTTTTAACTTTCGTGCATGTGTATGTGTGTGCGCGCGCGTTACTTACGGGGCCATTAAACGTCGCGTGACTGCGTTTGTACGTATTTTCACTTTGCGCAGAGAGTTCTTACGTAAAATTTTTGCAAAATTGCAAACTCTTTTACGATTGCATACATTATCGTGCATCGCTCGCGCGCGTGTAAATATTAACGTGTCGGGGATATTTTTTCCAAAACTAACTAGGTCGAAAAACAATTTCACAACCGTCCCAATAGCATTGACAAGAAGAGAGAGAGAGAGAGAGAGAGAGAGAGAGAGAGAGAGAGAGAGAGAGAGAGAGAGTCGACATTGGGAAAAATTGCTGATTTCTTATAGACTATTGCATTTTGCGCCATCGATCCGTCGGGTTTTCCTCTCCACGCGACTGTTGCGCAAAGATTTTTACAGTGCTAGAAATTACCTTTATAGAAATCGCATATATCATCGTTTGTGCAGAAAAAAAGGAAAAGATATGGTCATGAATAAAATTGTAATCGTTGAGTAAATACGGGTATAGCACGGTAATACACACATAAAGCTGTATATGTATTTTTACTTGAATATTTTGAAATAAGTGTTTTATTGAAGAAAAACAAATATGTTTTATGATTTATAATAAAATAATAATTAGTCATAAGAAAATAAATGCACAAATATATGGATTTTTGTACAAGTGATAATTATAAAAAAAAAGTTTAACTGCCATTCCTTGACATTATTAACTTTCCAAACCCGATATGTTCTTAGTAACTTTCCTCTGTTCTACAAAAACTTCAAACACAGTTCTTGCGGTCAGGAACGTTATCTTTCATTTTTTAACTTGTACTCACTCAAAATACACATTCCAATCAACCTCCACAAGCACTAAAAAATCCACCACTGTAACCATATACCCCATCACCAAACCTTTACGACATCAGCCCTTTAACATCCCATGACAAATTCCCGGTCAACCTCACAAACCTCTCCAATAGGATCTCCCATCCATATCCCGATCGGAAATTAATCCCCGCGTGCCGCCGCGGGCGCAAATTACACCTGAACCGCTCACGCGAACGTCCCCACCGCGGGGAGCCAGCAGCAGCCTCGCACACGCTATCATCGCGTGGATGCGCAGCGCGCGTACGTTTACACACGCACGCGCTTATCGCTCGCGTCAAGAGGAAGAAGAGAAGCTACTTGCTGCAGCGGTCGCGTGACCCAAACCGATCGCTCGCTTTTCGAATTCTCTCTTTCTCTCTCTCTCTCTCTCTCTCTCTCTCTCTCTCTCTCTCTCTCTCGTATATCCCAGAGCAGAAGAGGTTGTTCGCACGTTGCCGAGTGTTTTGTTTATAGGCGAGTTTACGGGCGCCGACGCGCGCGGATCCTATTAGGCGAGAGAGAATTGCTGCAATTTCGGAGATTCCAGGCTGTTCAGGTATATAGAAATGTGCGCGTGTGTGGTTGGTTTGGAATGGAAATTTGGCTAAGCTTTCAATTATGTATACGGGAGATTGAAAATGATTTTTGCTTGACTGCGGTCCGGGCTCGAAATGCGGGGGTAATTATGCGTTGGCCAAATGAGTTGATTACATAGCTGGTTCCGGTTATCGTTGGGGTTGACTGATGTTATGGTTATTTGGAGAATGTGCCTTATGAGTTTTGAAGGTTAATAGATGGTTATATAGCTTTTAGAGTTTGAGTTGATTTGGTAATCATGATTGTTAAGTGTAGTATTTGCTCAAAGTTGGAATCTATAGAGTGACACATATTATAGTAAAACTTGTGTCTGCGATAAATATAAAACCATGTCTGCGATTGTAAATGTGGGACAGACTTGAATTATCAAAAAAATTTCCATAATTTATGATGAAAATAGCGATTAATTTATGGCAATTTTCCTACATCATAAAAATTACTGTAAATTTATGGCAATTTTTTTCGATAATTTGAGCCTATTCCCCTTTTACAATCAAACATGGTAATTTTTAATACCACATTTTTGTCTGTGTATAATATACAAAATTGAATTGTATGCTTTCAATTTTGTATTATATTTTTCATAAAAAGTAAATGATTGTTTATGTTGCCTTATCAACAACTTTCCACTATATAGATAGTCGATTATCTTGACATCAATTATCCGCGCGATAGATTTCAACTAAATCGCATAGAAAATTACAGTACGTGCAGCAGCATCGTATCTAAATTTCGCGCTTCATTACTCTCTCAGGCTTATTAAATTTACTTCGAATTTTGGATGCTGATAGGAAATTAGAAGGTCATTACAGCTTAGGGATGAAATGACGTTCAACAACCCTTCCCATCACATCCTCCTCCAAAATATATAGTTTTTCATTACCGTATAATCAATATAGAAATAACAACAATAGCCTCGAAATACTCTTTCAACAGAGAGATTTTCAAATCCTCGAGAGCAGGAGAGAGAAAAAAAACGAACGAACGAACGAACCCCATTGTCTGTGTCCGTCCTGTAAAAACGATATCTCTCAGCGTAATTGTTATATACGTTTCGGAAATATTGCCCATTATATACGATGGAGGCGAACGAGCGCTCGTGGGAGGCGGAGTCCAAAAAGCCTCGTCGGCCCGGTTAAAATCGAATCGCCAATAAAGCAAGAATTTCCAGATATCCACTTAGAAGCGTATCTATTATTGAATTTCGGCCGGCTGGCTCTCTCTCTCTCTCTCTCACTACACGGTGCCTGACAATTTCAAAACAGCGCCGCCGCTGCCGCTGATAGAATTCTTTGTCGGCTGGGCCCCGCGCTATAGCGCACAAAAGTGTATTAAATTACGAAAACTCGAGAGCGGGGGGAGGAGAAAAAAACTACTACTACGAGAGTTGTATTGTGCACGATTGTAATGGAACGTGGATCGCGAGAGGTTCAACGTACGAATTTTTCAGGGCCCCATAATCGTATCCATGATAGAGGCGGCCTGCATTGTGCGTCTCTGTGTGTCGCAGCAAAACAATGGGACTATATCGATAGCTTATCTCTCTCTCTCTCTCTCATGCCGCGCGTGAAATGCAAAATATAGCAAACGAAAATATCGTAAACTGTTCGTCGAAGTAGTTCTGTATTACAGAAGGAACGAGAGAGGAAAAAATGAATAAATTGCCTTTCGACAAATCGAGCATAATGGCCGCAGTATGGTGTATACGCGAGGAGAGGAGCGTTATCTGCACTTTGAATCGCGCTCGTTCGGGGGGCCGCCGCCGCCGTTTTGAAAACAATCGCGGCGCGCGCTCGTGCGCTCAGCCAGCATGAAATTACGACTACCACTGACAAAAAGCCCCCTCTTGGTCGTCTCGATCCAAACTATGTATATATATATACATTTATTTTAGAAAGTCAAAACTCTATACTACGTTGCGCCGCGGCACGAATTAATAAAAAATAAAAAGAAAAAAGATCGTTTTGTAGAACACAGCTCGCGGAAATCTCGGCTGCGCTCTCTCGCCTTATCTTCGATTGTTCCTTTTTTCGCAATCTCCATTATGCATCGCCTTTTCTATTTCTCCCCCCTCTCTGCTGTGTGTATAATATACTCCGGGTTATCGCTCTCTCAAAGATTTATTATTATTTCGGCCTGAAAAGTACACAAAAGCGCTCGCGATATTAATTTCGAAAATGTCAAGTTTTGAAAGTCAAAAATGTAGCCCGGGAGTGGCGCACAAAAGGCGAATCGGCGGCCAACTCGGAAAACTCTTCTCTCCCGCATACATAGACCCTTTACAACTTCGACGTTCTATGCATTCAAAATCTGAATAAAATGAGCTGAGTCATGTATTGATGTATTCGACGGCACGAGAGAGTAGCTACCGCCATGCGTCTTTCTCTACGCTCATGCGGCAACTTTCTAAAAATAGCATTTTCGAATTCCTGCTGCGCCAAAACATATTTCGCCATTTTTATCTCTCAAATTTCTTTTCGGCCGCGGCGGTGTTCCTCAGAAAGCGAAATGGGTTATATTTTATTTTTCTCCCTTACTCTCGTGCCCGCAGCAGCAGCAGCAGCCGTCGCGCCTTTGTTGCGCTCGCGCTTTTTCGCGAAATCCTAAAAATACGCCGAAATGCATTTGTCATTGTATTAAAATATAATATTTTTGTCCTTACGGAGAGACGTACGCCGGGGCTGGAAAATGCAACTATTCTTTGTGGCCTTTCAAAGGAATTTTTACATTTCAGCAACGCAATTGTAGAAAAGATTTTCTATAAATTTATACAAAATTTAATTCCAGAGAATACTGTAGTATTTCAATGTGATAGGTTTATCACCGTAAAGTAATTTATTAAAACATTTTAAAATAGAGATTTGTAATTATTGGTATATTTTTAATAATAATTTTTAATTTAATTTTATGCATCGGATAGTTTTAAGATTACTATAACTACTTATAATAATTTTCGCTATAAAACAGTTATCTTTATAATAATTATTTGATAGTCTGTCAATTTGATGAACATTAAATACCCACAATAAGTCTCATTCTCTCAAACCTCTTCATAAACTTGCACAAACAAAAAGTAAATGTTTCTAAACCTCTCTACTAGCGCCCCAAAATATTTTGTTATATACCAAGCCGTGACGCCCGTCAAAAATCTGAAACGCTATTTTCCATTCGATGCAGAGGAAAAATTGCAACTGCGCTACACACTTTTACCGTTTACATTTATCCACTCGGTGTGGCGGCCGACCAAGGAGAATCGCATTTTTCTTGCCACACACAAACACACACATGTATCGCAGAACGCGAGATAAACCCTCTCGCGAACAATGGATTTTCGACATTCGCTCCTCACTCACTCGCGTACTTCCTCGTCCATCGCATAACCCCTCGAAAAACAATTAAAGTGACAAGCGCACGTCTCACGGAAATCAGTTTCGCTCTGTCTCTCGCTCGCTCGCATGTTATACCTGCAATCGACACAAAAGCGCGAAAAGGAAAAATCGCCCGCGGGCTGCTGCACGTGCGGCGAGTATGCGTAGTTGTCTCTATGTCCCCCTTTCGAAAGTGCCGAAATCGATGCAAAACGCGAAACAAAAGCGCGCCTCGCCCAGGGAAGCTACACAATATTTTTCCGCAGCGCTCGCGATCGCCACGACGAAGGTTACATATATACACACACATCACCCCTACATTTACACACATACATATATAACTGCAGTGCGCCGCCTCGCGCGATATGCAACATCTCGGCGTGCTCTTGACAGCTCGGTGATTTAGTTTTCGCGAGTGCGCGTGTCATTCGCGAAGTCTCGCTCCATATACGTGTATGTTGGGGAATATATACACAGCCAGCCGTGGCACGTGTCATTGACACGCCTATGCGCGAGCGGGACAACCGCACACGGCCGATATGCTAAAACTTACACGCGTTTTTCCACCGCCGAAATTTCGACATTTTTTTTTGCGCGCGCTCGCGTCCTGCGTGCGTGTCATAGTGTGCGCGCGGGAGTTTCTTTTTAGGGACGCGATTTTGCGCTTTCGTCATCAGTCACGACGCGTGAGTGCGCGGCGCTCGAGGGTTTTTCTTTGCTGTCTATATAGCGCGGACACGCGGTCGGTCGAGAGATTTGCTGTTAGGGGGGTGACGAAAGGTATATATACGTGGGCGTGTGTGATGTTGCGTGTGTGCATGCGAAAGTTTTTACATGGCGTTTTGTGGTGTGGATTATAGGGGACTGGTTTCTTTGCGTTCCCGCTCATGCGGTAGATATCTTACGTGGATTAATTCTTTACGTGACAGAAAAGTTTTCCCATGAAGTCTGTACTGACACTTTTTTTTAATGTAAATATATATGAATGTTTATAGTAAAAGGTATCTCTTGTATGACGAGGCTGACGAGCGTGTGCTATATAATTCAAAAGTGCACGTGAAACACGTTTGATTGATAGGAGTATATAAGCTATCGGGAAAATGCGAGTGTATGTGGCATAATCAATTAATAGTTTCGGAAATTCCGTTTCAATTCTGATTTAGATCAAACGCCATAAATGCCCCTTTGATGTAGTTATAATTATAAAATCATGCCAGTCAGCAATATGTCTCGTACAGTGTATTATTAACGTGACGGTTCTAATTCTTTTACGCTATACAAATACATTTTTTAGACAAAGATTTTGTACTCAAAATTTAAATTAACCATAAATATTTTATTTTGTTATAGTTCCTACAGGAATTGTAATATTATTCGAAATAAACATCTGCTTAGATCCATCCTTAATCTAAAATAAAAAAAAAAAGTCTATTCTTCAACAAATGAATTTCAAATTCAAAACATTCACATGCGCGCCTTCCAAGCGGAAAATTTCGTTATTGTCTTCCTTCCACGAACTATACCTTCAGGCTACCAAAAATCCTCTAAGGTCACTCGTACACATCAGTTGCATAATCCACGGATTATACGACCATATATAACGTGTCGCAACACACTATCGTCTCCCTACGTCGGCTCGCCTGCCAATTTTTCCGAGAGAGGCTCGATCTCCGCGTGACTCATGCGCTCGTCATGTGCTTACTCCTCTCGTCATTCCAAAATCTTTTTTATCTCGAAACAATGAGACGAGTGCTTCTTATTCTCTTGTTTTCCGTTTGTCTACCTCTCCCTCTCTATATCGCGCGAGCAAGGCTCACTGCAGTGTTTTTTCTTTTTGTTACTTCTTTTACTTTTTTGCAAGGAGAGCGAATGTGGAGGAGGGAGACGCGACAAACAGATGATTCATTCGAATTTTCGAGTTAAGTTTTATATGCCAGAATGTAGCTTTGAATTACGAGCTGTTTTTTAATTGAACACCACGGCCTTTTGAAATCGTATAACGCAAAAGTTTCAAATAAACTCGCTTATCTATTTTCAACATTAGGATGTTTACAACTGGTGATTTTTTTTGGATTTGACATCATCTCTCATTATCTATTTTTTAATTAAAATTACTAAGATAAATTATCGTTGTTTAAAAGTGTTATTTATTAGTGATGTTGTATTTCATTTAAAAAATTTATCTTCTTTTCTTTAAGTTTAAGTGCAAGTTTGGGCAAAAGTATATTATTAAAAGTGAAAGAAACACATAACAATAACGCACCGTTCGTTCAGCTGATCACTTGTATTATATGTAAATCTCGTAGTTTCTAATAAGGATTTAGATATACAACGTCTACAATGTTCAAATAATTAAACAAAATTGAACAGCAGAACCATCCAACTCTTTATTCATTTACCCCTACCTATACTGCCAGCAAAATAAAAAAACGGACTATTTTCCCGTACGAATTTTCTAATCACCTCACAGACATTTCACAGTATTGCGTAACGCTTCGAAAACGCCGACGCACGCCCGGCGAAATTGTTATTTCCAGTCCGTGCGCGCCCAGCGTAGCCCGCGCCCCTCCCGATAAAATAATAAATAAAAATTGACTTTTCTCGAAGATACGCGAGTGAGCAAGCGCGGGAAAGAGAGAGAGAGAGAGAAAGAGCTAAATCAATCTTCGGGGAAAGAACGGGCCGCGAGTGCTTGAAAATATAACGCAAATACAAGCGCTATTGATTAATACGCCGTGCGCACAGCAGCAGCAGCGGCGGCGGCAGCGGCAGAGGCCGGATAAAGAAATGTCGAATATAGTCGCGAAGTCAGACAATTTTATTAGACATTATTTTCTCCGGCATTAAATTTATACGAAGAGAGAGTGAGAGAGAGAAATATTCTCGGGCTGCGTGCGTCGAGTCGGAAAAGAAACTTCGACGCAATTTTTTCGCTCCCTCCCAGTCTCTCTCGTTCTTCTCGAGCTATGTTTTTCCTCTCCTCTTTTCCGAATCGATCGAAGAAAAGCGGGAGAGCGAGGAATGGCTCTTCCGAATTTCCCCCCGCGACGCGAGCAGTACACCGAGGTGGGGGATCGAGTCTGGAGAGGTAGAGAGGAGGAGGATGAACGGACGGACGAACGGACGGAGGAAATAGAGGGAAACGAAAATAAAGTGAACGAAATTATAAAGAGCCGACGGCCGGTGGGAAGGGAAGCGAGGGGGGCGATAAGAGATAGGAAATAACGAGTGGACTCGATTTTTCGTTCATTGTCGAGAGAGGAGGGGAGAGAAAGCAATAATTGTTGTATCGCGCGGCGACCGGCTAAGGAGGTTCTCTTCGTTCTCTTCGTTCTCGACGAGAACGCCCCGGCCTTTTGGGAATCGAGTTTGGAGTTTTAATTGAAAAATGACGGAACGATTGTGTTGTTTCAGAAAACTTTACGTTTTCGAGAAGAAATACTAATTATTGTTCGTGTACTTTGGTATAAAATATTAATTAAACATTGATTATTTCATCATATACTCGAAGCATCACGTATTACATGTTCATTCATGAAATTAACACTAATCGCTCGTCAAATCTTAAGTGGACAAATCTAATCTAAAAAAATATCTCACTAGTTATAACCGGATTTATTTTGTCGTGTCTATTCCGCAATATAACAACTACAACTCGACTGACCGCGGCTGAATGATTCGTTTATAGAAACGATATTCATTCTTCATTTCTCGGTATTTAGAGCTGTATACGATTTATACGACTTCGATATTCCATTGTTTCTATACATATCATACGAATCCCTCGAAAAAATGGCCAAACAAAGCGTTGCGCAATCGCAACATTCCTTCAGCTCTCTCTCTCTCAATCTTACCGACAAGACTAACAATAATAATGATACACAAGAGCGAAATTCGCCCGTTACTTTTAGCCAATCAAATTTTCCGAGGCATAACGAAGAATAAAGACACGCTGCGCGCAAGCGTGGGGGATAAGCCGCGCTTGCAAGAAGAAATCCGCGTCGGCGCGGGGCGAAATACACACACACACAGAGAGAAGCGGTGCGCGAATAAAGGATAAGGAGAATAAAGTAGACGCGGAGGCATAAAGATTGCGCGATCTTGCAAATTTCCTTGCGCGCGGGCGACTCGATTTCAAGGAAGTTTTTCCCCGGGCACTTTTATACAAAACTTTTAACAAGTATTTTTCATTAAAATCCGCTCTCCTTCCTCTACGGCCGCGAGAGAGAGAGAGAGAGAGAGAGAGAGAAAAGGGAGGGAGAGAAAAGGCAAAGCCTCCGTCGCTAGCTGCGGGCGCTAACGATTCGCGACCTAATTAATCCGCGGGTCATTAGTTTTTATTTAATAAGCAGCCCTCACTCCCCCTCTTCTACACTCGAGAGCCTCGCGGTTCGAGTTATACACGCACACATATACCTGAGGGCACGAGCGCTTCTTGGTGGGTGGGGGGATGAGAGAAAGAGCTGATAATTGGAAAACTCATTAACTGTTGTTTTGAGGGAGCGAAGAGAGGAGCGAGGTATAGTAACGGCCGGGCGCTTGCCGGAAAAATTTTAATTAGAAATTGTTCGCGGGAAGAAAGGAAGTGATTTTTCACGGCGCGAGCGTACGGAGGAACAGTCAAAATACAATTATCTTGCGGTGCTGGGGCGGGGAGAGAGTCTGCGAAGTTTTTTGCGCCCGCCCACCCACGCTGGAAAAGTATGCGCGAGAGGTTTTTTCCCGTCCCCTTTGGATTAGTTCGATTTTAATTAATTTTTGAGAAGATTTTTGTATCTTGCAGAGAGCCAGTGGCAATTTTCGCCGTGCAGTAGTACGAAGGAAGAAATTCGAGATGAGCCAAGTATTAATATACGCGCGTAATTATGAGTGGGCGGGAGAGAGGCGAACTTTGAGAAAAAGTATTGGCATACGCATTCGGGGAGGTTGGCAACTGAGGGGGAGAGAGGATGCGTGATAATTAAAACGTCGGGACGAATGCCCGCGCGGCATTGAATTTATAATTCGCTCGGGATTAATCTTAATCGCGCGACAGCGATGAAAGATGTTTGGACCTATACGTTATATTTCTTAATGAAACTTTGCTGAATTACTTGAAAGATGCGGTGGTCGCGTGTATGTTTTAATCTAAAAATATGTATACGTACGATTTGAACGAGAGATTAACGCTTTAAGCGTTCCGGGATTTGTCGGTACTAAAAAGGAACGTTTGCCGTAGCCGAGCAGCACACCACGTGCACTTCTCGCGTAATTTTATTTCTAAGAAATATACCCGGCTTTACCTAACACCTGGCGCGAGACTCGATGTGTCATAGAAGAGAGAGTGAGAGTGAGTTTTTCTAAAAACATGTGTGCTGTATTTATATATACTTATAGGTGTGAAATAATGATGGAGTGGCTTGTTACTTTAGGTATTTTATTTATGATACTAAAAATTTATATGTCGTTTCATTAGCGAAATTAATGGTTGTAAGATGTTAAAAAATTTCTATAAATATCATGTCGATATAACCCAAGATTCTCTTCGAAATCCGGTTGGTTGAGCAAATACAATATTTTTGGTAGCCGAAGTTTTGCGTCTACTACTTTGAATTTTATTTTAGAATGTTATTCTGAAGAAAAACAAAATTTTTTATAAACATAACCTTGTCTTTCGAAAACACCTAACCATGAATCATTCAAATATATGCGAATACCACTTTGCTATTTCTATACCTACGGGCTTATTAAATATTCGTAAATAATATATGTTCATTTCCCATGAACCTTTCGACTTTTTTTTTACAACATATTTTTTTTAAAAGAAAACGTCAGACCTCCAAATACCTAATGAAAAATAAAATATCCTTGAAAAACTCTTTCAAAATGCCGAGTCATTTCACAAGCTTTCCTATCAAATAATAGATATTATAAACATCTGAAAAATCTTCTCGGAACCAGTCAAATAATTCCCAAGGCCGGAAATTTAAAATAACTATAAAATTTCTTAAAAATTTAACCTGCTCAGAACACTCTTCACTTTCGTTTTTCCCTTTCGGCGGTGCCTCGCTTTTGACTTTCGGCGCGAGAGGAAGTAGCCGATAAGGCGCGCGCGCGATATCTCCCCGCCGTCGCCGCGTCGAGATTTTTTACTGTATCTCTCTCTCTCGTTTTTTTTTCGTTACATTTTTTTTCAGGGATTCTTAAAGACTCGCGGCGTATTCGTGGAATTTCGACACGCCGTTTCGTAATTCCACGTCGATAAAGACAGCGTCGGTGAGAAGAGAAAAAATCAGGGGATACGGTCAACGCTTTTGGATTATACTATGCTGACTCATTCCACGTGGTCCTTCAATATGTACGTGTTCATTTTCGCTCTCTGAAAAAAGCGCCGGCTTTTTTTTTTTTTTTTAATTTTCATTATATCGATGCGCGGAAATTACGACACGAGCATCAGCGGAAAAAAGCCGCCGCAGTCGAAATTTCATTCACGGCGCGAAATTGTTTTGTTTTTCCGCGTTTATTTTTATCGTTCTCTCTCTCGCGCGTGGGCGCCGGCACACGCTACATTTTTATCATTTTCGAATGGTCTATTTGCGATCGGCGATGAGAATCAATATTTGTCGAATCAAATTGACGCTCGGCTCACCGAGCGCCGCCGCATTTGGAAAACATTCAGCTGGAATTTGATAAATTTTTATCGGTCAAACGAATATTAAAAAATTTTCCTTCTCTCTCTCTCTCTCTCGACGAGTAAAAACCGAGTCATCGGTTCGAGCGAGCGTGCGCAGCAGCGGAAAGACGAGAAAAAAAGCCAGCAGCTCGATAACGGCCGCCGACAAAAAGTTATCTCCCTTTCAAAATTTATATTTCGAGGGATCGAAAACAATTCCGAGAAACTACGGCCGGATGATTTTTAATATTGCTGCGGTCTTTTTCCTCCTTTTCTTTCTCGATTTCGCGCAAAGGATATTATATGTAGGAAGAAGAGGGGAGGGGGAACGGCGCGGGTGTTTGTGAAATTTCTGCTCGGCTTGAGAGTCGGAATTTTTAATTTCTCAAAAAAAAAAGGAAAAAAAGGATAGCTGGCACACGTGAAAGGAGGAAAAAAAGCAGGCCCAGAAATCGTCGACTCACGCTGAATTGAACTTGCGGTAGATCCTTGTAACGGGTTGCGTAACACGCGCGGCAAGGCTCGAATTTTCGAAAATATTCAAAGCAAATATATATAAGACGCGCTCGCGTGACTATAGCCGTGACCATTTCGGAGGAACGGAAAATTTCTAATGAATTCAAAAAATATCTCGAAGGCTTTTTCGAATGACGCACGCACGCGAGCGGCATCACGCGCTCACATGCTCGTAAACAAAAATCTCATGGTGGAAAACTTTTGGGAGAGGCGCTCGAAAAGACGACTATACGTTTCGAGACGTTTTGATTTCTATATAGCTGTGCACCTACGTGACTCTTAAAATTTATGGGCGTGTAGTAGTATTACGTCGACGCCGTAGTAGTAGTAGTGTGTCTCACTAATTTTTTTCGATTCGCCTTGTAGAGGAATTTTCCAAAATCCGCTGCGCGGGCACGTGTCGCGTGTATTATTACGCAAATAGATATCGGCTTTTGGAGCGGAGTTAGCGTATGTATGTATACGTGAACTCTGTGTTGATTTTATCGTGTACACGGGCGTGTGTATAAATTTTTTCGAAGATAAAAACATTGATCCGACACCGCCCGAATAAATGAATTTTCAAACTCGATAAATAATAATACAATCTAATCTACGAAATTTCATTGTGCGCGAACGCGTATAGTCGCGGTTTTTATGTGTTAACAGCCTTTTGTTTATACAGATAAATTGGACTATTTCACGAATTTCTATATTTTTCGTGATAAAACATGTACGCTCCTATATGTATATATGTGTGTATACCAAAAACTCGCACTAAGGATGAGTCGTGCTTATGATAATGTTTTGGTTTCTTAGAACGCGGACCCAAAAAAAAACTTTTTTTCTTTATACCTACCTCAGCCGAGAATCTTTTTCTTTTCCTCGCTATACATGACACAATATGTACATAAAACACAGAGCGTATATATCGATTAGCATTCGTCAACGTAGTTTCAGCAGGTATATACATCGTTGACCTTAATTCGGCCTAATCGATAAAACGATTCTACTTTTCCAAAATAGCGCTCCCCACGTTCGCGACATCATTAATATTGGATAGGGGGCAGACGACGATGTACGTAAAAATAGAAGCGTATGTCTGCCTGCGATTTTATTTAACATATCGAATATACAACCAATTGCGCAACGCGTGCGTCTTCTCGTTCATTGATAAAGACGTTCCTTTAATCAGATACATTTTCGGACATTTCGTAACCACGCAATAATCGAGATAATAACTCTCTCGTCGAGGAATCCATGTAATAGGCCGGCCAGAAATAAACTGACGCGAAGCCTTTTTGGAAAGGCGGCGGACGAAATTCGAAAAAGCCTCCTCATTAACGTTGATATATACCGTGTATACCGCGCGGAGTGTGACAGAAATACCCGGCGCGCGGTCCGTTCGTTCATTCATTCCCCCCTACTCTCGTCTCCCGTTTCTCGCATCGCAAACAAGATAATCTCGCGATTCACCGCTGGGCTCGTTGATTAATGATCGATGTCGCTCGATCCTTCGTATAGGTGCCGCGAAAACTTTTCCTCTCGGCGTGGTCAAACGTTTTTCTAACGTTACCGTCTTTGTACTTTTGTGGTATGATACAGCGTCGGGTGAAAAAAAATGGAGCTCGAGGAAACTTTTTTGAATTTGCGTAACTGAAGATAACAAAAAATTTCTTGTGAAAAAATGAGTGATTGATCGAGTGAAGAAAAGAAAAAACGAATTTTAATGGCTTCTGAGAAAAAAAAACACGATATTGACATTTCATTAATTTTTGTTTCCTCATAGAGGAAGCTTTGTAACAGTGAAAAAAAAATACTCATTGCAGATGAATGTAAGATAATTAGTGTTTATACATTTCAAAAATGTATTTTTGATCGATACGCTAGTCCTTTTAGAGCCCGAGAAGAATAATCTGCGACTTTAATCCCGTGTGACATGTAGTACTTTATCCCCATCTCCATTGTGGCCACTTTATAATTTTGAAAAGTTATTTCGTATTTATGTCTTATAATTTTGTTAGTTTTAGCCAAATTCACCATAAACGTAAAAAATTAGACTATGTTACTTTATTCCCACATATGCGGGATGGAATACTGTAGAAAATACTAAGGAGAGCTCTCTAACCGTTTAAACGTTCGCGACACAAGTCAGCTCAGTGTCACTATAAGCATGCGCACCGGACTGCTTCGCGTCTACCGATCGTAACCGCTAGGCGGCGTAAACAATCCCTCGCGTGAACAAATGTTTTCTAGGGCATATAAGAGCCTGCAAACGTTGCAGCAGCATAGTTTTTCGTCCCTTTCCCTGAATGCAGGGAATCCGTCGTACTCTCATGCTATTACGAATCATTAAAAAAGAGTTTTTAATTATTACTGACTTGACTGTCTTATTACTAAAGAAATTAATAATTTTTCACTCAAATTTAGCCACTATAGTGACTTTACCGGTACTCTAAAGGTTAAGGAAGCTAAGTGCACTTGTAACAATGTATTGGCAATGTACTGGCAGCGGTTTTTCAAGTTTTTTTAAAACTTATCAACTCTGTTATTAACTGCTTTTAACTTAATGTTATTGTCTAATTTGAAATTTTATTCGTTTTAAACTGTACGTCAAAAACAGTTCCTCATTTCAAAACAGATTAAATAATTGACAAAAACCCTAATTTGCAATCCATTGAATAGCAAATATTAGTCGCCGCTTTTTGTTCTCTATGAGGAAAAGAGGATGAATTTTGAATGAGCAACCATCATATCACGTTCTCTCCACATTTTTCCTCCTAATAAATGGGCGCAAACATCTATCTTCAAAAGATTTCCCCGCGCCGCCCCCCTGCTCGCGTTTCATCTTTGCAAAGTATATGCGAGTAAGTAACCTCTCCGAGCAGCGCACAGCAGCAGCATAGCAGCGTAACGGCGACGACAATCCGCATATGCAAAACACGTCCCCGACGTCACGGACCGCAACACACACACACACACGTGTGTGTGTGTGCATACATACTCTGCGCGTCGGCTTCTTCTCTATAGTGAGTACGCCGGTCTCGCGCATGTGACGACGTACGTTTCGCGCGCGGTAGGTCAGGTTAGTAACCTGTATGAATGTGTCGCGACGCAGTTACGTGTGTGTATATATATACATGTATAACGCGAAGGCCGGTTCTTGAACGCTACATTTACACTCACACTCCTACACAGCTCTTTTCTTCTCTTGTC
>JAPYZO010002164.1:0-15456 GCA_030522905.1 Torymus flavipes
TGATTTGGAACTAGAAAAATCTATTTTTAGCCATTTTAAAATTTTGACCTGAACAGTTGGCATGAAGTTACCCATATATACACATTACATTATAAAAATATAGATACATATATATACATTACATATACACATATATTATACAAATTTATTTCATTTCCCCTCGCTATCAGTAGACCTTTGATTTATCGGGTTGCACGGTTTGTGTATAGGTATCTTTGATCTTTACTTGCTCGATGTCTGTAGCGTAATTTTAAGGGTGGTGAGAACTTGTTTTCCATTAGAGAATGACCTTTTAGCATGGTACCAGGATTTAATGCTGTTTTTTCGGAGGCTAGGTTAATTAATCGAGTGACCGATCTCACCAGTAGGATGGAATACTTGACCAGTGAAGTAGACAATTTACGGGAAGATGTTGGACTACTTTGTGCTCATAATTTTCTGAGTGTAGAAAAAATCAAAAGTTTGGAAAAAGCAATTGAATAACTAGAAGAATAACAAGCGAAATCTGATCGGTAAAACACACCTCGACATTCGCTCCTTGCGTCCAAAACATTGAAGCAGCCCTACATCATTTAACAGCAAAGTTTGATCAGCTGTGGATTGAATAATCTACGAGGCTGTTATCATAGGAAAATAGGAGTTAAGTCTCGTCTGAATTACGACCAAGAATAAAATTACCGATTTATTATCAACCGGCATCATGACTAACGACAACACTAATCAACAACCCCGACAACAAGCACCACAACCGGCACTGACAATTCTTTTCTTATGGTGACTATGGCGCACACCATGGTCCTTCAATCAGCAAAAGCGGGCATTCCGGCATTCGACGGAAGAAATATCCCGCTTAAGGATTTTATACAAAACGTCAGAAATTCGGCTTCTGACATCACTGATGATCAACTCGAATTGTTTTTAAAGAAGGTACTTGGTAAAGTCAGAGGATCCGCCCGTAATTCTACATATGGGTTCAGCTTTAATACCGTTAATGAGTTGGTGAAACATTTGAAGAGAGGATTTGCCCCAGGAAAAAATTTTTCTTATTATAACGCGCAGCTTAATGAGCTGCGAATGATGAAGGATGATACTGTAGGAGACTTCCGAGATAAGCTCAACATTCTCCTCATGGCAGCCGAGAGTTTATTGTGGGAGGAAAAAGGTAATGATTATGAGGATAGTATGATGATGATTCCTATGCAAGAGATAGCGACCGATATATTCATCAGAGGTCTTCCTGCCCACATTAGTAGTGCTGTCGATTTATCGCACCCTAGAACCTTAGACGAAGCATATGAAGAAGCCGTCCGGATTGAATCACGGATCCGGTCACGAATCCTTCCGGACTCCCGTGGTTATGTCGAATACGGTTCTCGTGTCAATGAAAGCAACGAAATGTCCCATGACATTAAGCCAAGGTCGAAATCGGGGTATGGAAATTTTTCAGGTTCGCCAACGACCCCCATCCCGCTTATGTGGGATATGTAGAGAGTCATCATGAAGCTAGCCCAACATCCCAAGAATGCCTTACTCAAGAACTGCAACATCAGAACGCCCCCTTTATGGGATATTTTGCGACTGGACCAATAGAACAGAATTATGCGAATCCATCCTATGATAATAATCGTCGATATAATTCATCAGTTCAAAACTATCCCCGGGGCAACAACTCCTGTTTTCATAATCCTCAAATCCAAGAGGAGTGCGGTCAGGGTAGAGGAGGATATTTCCAACGAGGAAGAGGAGGAGGACGAGAAGGACAATACCCAAAAACCTCTCCTCGATTGCCAGGGTTTGAAAACCCCCGTCTGTATAATTCCAATGGGTCTACCGTTCAGTGGGGTCTTCTGAGTGGCCCTCCTCCATCCCTTGGCCCTCCGACCTCATTCCAGTCGCAGCAGGGGTATTCACACTCCCCTAACTTGGAACCTCGTGTGCAGAATCCTCCAGTAAACCCTCTGCTAACTCAAGTAACCAACAAACAGGACCCAACAGCCAACACACAGTCCCAAACCAATCAATCACAACAAGCCCCGAGGGTATATTTAACTGAGAGACAACCGAGGCCGTTCGGATTAGTGCCTGTGAGCCAGTTAGAGGAGAGGATACGAGAGAAGATGACCATAAAGTAGTGCGTGTGCGAATCCCTGAAGGCCGTCAGACTTGGCTTACATTTATGATTGATAATGGTGCCGCTATTAATCTTATAAAAATTGGGTCTCTACACCCCAATACCTTAGTCGATACAAATAACGTCATACCTGTAAAAATTCAAAAGGAGGCAATGGGAGTGGTAGAGTGTGTCTCGATATTTTTTTATTTTATTTTATCTTATTTTATTACAAATTCCAATTGTCAAGTACAAATATGCTTACAAGCTCAGAGCGAGGCACAGCGTATGAAGGCCGGATCAAGACTGACTCCAAAATCTACTCGATCCAAGCGCTCCCCCCGTTTTTCCCGCCTCTTTCGTTCCTGCTTTTTTCCGTTTCCGTGTTTCTCATTCTTCCGCGCTATCCCGCGTTCCTCCGATTCTCATTCTACTGCGCTTTCCCGCGATCCCTTTCTTTCCGGCCATAGGAAATCCTTACCCAGATTTCCCACGCATGCAGGGGACCCCTTTCCCAGGGTCCCATAAGCCCGAGTCATCTCGTAGGATAACCCGGGGCTGGCTTCACGGCCGCGTACCAGCGAAATTTTTCGCCACCCGCGCTCGTAGGGGAACCTCACGGAAAGAGAGAGAGAAGGGCGAAACCGCTTCCCGTTGCCCGCGCACGACCTCTCTATTTGACTCGGCTTTCTCGCTGTACCTCTACAATATAGATCCATAATCCAAGTATAAATTAAACAATGATAGGCGCAATGTTACATTAAGTTAATACAATCGTCGCACTATACATCGAAATAAAGATTCATTAAGAGGATATAATACCGAATATCTCAACACAACAATTTCTTTTATTACAAGCTTCTCTATACTTTTTCTACAAACTCTCTATACTAAACGTACATTACAGGGGACAAAAATAATCTCAAAAAATAAGCAAAACAAAATTAAAAAATAATAATTTCATTTTTTACATCCTCCCCCCTAAAAACGAAAAAGAAAAATGGGATCTTGACTTAAATTAACTTAAATTCTGTTCCTCACTCAACAAAACTATTAGCTTATGCGCAGGCCTTACCAATTTACCGGTTTTTGTTTTTACCCTGGCGGATCGGACTTGCCCATCGGTACTCGCGAACGTTTCGAAGATAACTCCTTTTCTCCAAGTATTCCGTGGCGCTTGGTAATCCGCTGTAAGCACTATGTTGCCTTTTTTAAGAGCTGCCTCTTTATCGAGTCATTTCTGTCGGGGTGTCAAGGTTGGCAAGTATTCCCGCAGCCAACGTCTCCAAAAGGCGTCGGCGAGGGATTGCGCTAATTTCCATTGCTTTTTTAGGTCTCCGACCTGGGCTTCATACCTCCCTAAGCTGCTTTCTCCCGAAGAATTTCCAAGCAGGAAATGGTTGGGAGTCAATGCCTCCTCGTCTCGAGGATCCACAGGAACATGCGGAAGCGGTCTCGAATTCACGCAATGTTCGACCTCGAGGAGCATTGTGTGAAGCAGCTCCTCACTGGGCGCGTGTTCGCGTAGGATTACGTTAAGTGTAATCTTAACGGATTTGACCAGCCTTTCCCACGCTCCGCCCATGTGAGGAGCGTCGGGGGGATTAATGTTCCATCTTATTTTGTTTGCCAGGCCGTGTTGTCGCAGCTTCTTGTGATCCATTTTCTCAATGCTGTCTTTAAGCTCTTTGCATGCTCCTTTAAAATTTGTGCCGTTGTCACTATATATCGACAACGGCGTACTGGCCGTTAGGCTGGATGCCAACTCGATGTGAACAGCCCGAGTTCTCATGCACGTGAAAAACACACCCCATCTCTTTTCGCGTCTTCGCCCGATCTTTACCTCCATTGGGCCAAAATAGTCCACTCCAGTGTGGCTGAAAGGCCGTAGTCTATAAGCCAGTCGGCCGGGCGGGAGAGAAGCCATCTTGGGGTCTTTTGGGCGCCCCCTAAGGAGCTTGCAAGTCAGGCATTTGTAAACGATTGAATGCAGCGTGCTCCGTAGGCCCACGATGTAAAATCGCTGCCTTAGTTCATTAATCACTGTTTCGTTGTTTCCGTGCGCATACTTTTGGTGAAACAGTGTTATTAACGCTAAAATGCTTACCGTCCAGAATTATAGGTTGATGGCAAAATTCAGTATCGAGAATTTTCGAAAGTCGACCTTCCGCGCGGATAACACCTCGGTCGTCTAAGAAAGGGGTGAGTTTTTTTTATCTTCCTGTCTTTTCCAACGCATTCGTTTTTAACCAAGCGAGCATATTCCTTTCCAAAACACGAAGTTTGGCTCTCTCGAAGCCAAAATTCTTCTGCGTACTCATCCTCCTCATCGTCAAGGTCTGTTTGTCTTTTGAATCGCCACCACTCTGTGATAGATTTTATTTTTCCCACCAACCGCAGTAAGCCGGGCCATCCGAGCAATTTTGTCGTAGTCGATAAGCTGTGACTGGAGACACAGGTTATACACTTGAGCGTCTCCTCCTGATGCAGATCGCGCAAAGAGTCCTGTTCTGGTACATTTAACGTGCTTTTTGGCCAAAGATCCTCTGTGTTCTTTAAAAAATCCGGGCCGCCGAACCACATTCGGTGGTTCTTATCCGTATCTCTTGACCAGCCGTGGCGAGGTCTGCTGGGTTCGTCTCAGACGGGATCCAGTGCCATTCTGAAGCTTTGGTTAGTTCAGCTATCTCCGCCAGTCTATTTTGGACAAAAATGTCTAGTGTAAGCGGTCCTGAACGGATCCATTGAAGCACAACCTGGGAGTCAGTCCAGAAGTATCGTTCTGCTATTTCAATGTCTAGATTTTGTCCTACATTTTTTGCGAGTCTAGCTGCCATCACTGCGGCTTGTAATTCTAGTCTCGGAACGGTCGGGGGACTAACGGGCGCAACTCTCGCTTTCGTGGCTACCAGTGAGGTGTGTATTTTCGCTTCATTATTACCTGATCTTAGATACGCGGCGGCAGCGTACGCGCGGAGGCTGGCATCGCTAAATACATGCATCGCGGTTTTTTCACACGCAAATCCGCTGGGCGTATAGCAGCGCGATAACGTATAGTTTTTCATATTTTTCAAATTCTCTATCCACGTGCGCCAAGCGGCAGCTTCGTCCCTTTTTAATGGCTCGTCCCATCCGATTTGCGTGCGCCATACGTCCTGCATAATAATCTTGGCGTTCAATGTAAACGGGGAAATTACACCGAGTGAATCGAATACGGATATTATTACCCGGAGAAACTCGCGTTTTGTCGGATTTCGTTCGAAGATTAATAGCTCTTTCGGTATTTTCTCCAAACCTACGTTAAATTTCAGCCGATCTGATTGAGCATCCCAAATCAGCCCTAATACGCGTTCCCCGCCACAATCGCACAGCCTCATTTCTTGTTGATTTTTTGCTCGCGCTGACTCAGACACTCCCTCCAATACTCGGGTGTCGTTGCATGCCCAGCTATGCATATGGAAACTCGCTCATGCGTTAATTTTAATTACATCCTGAATGTTCTCTCTTGCCTCTTCTATCGTACGATAGCTATTTGTGAAATCATCCATGTAGCTATTACGAATAATACTCTCGGCTGCGTCGCGATTTAAATTTTTAAATTGTCTCGCGTTTTTCTCTTTGAAATAAATAGCACTACTCGGGCAGGATTTTGCCCCAAATATCGAGCTTTGCATTTCGTATATGACGGGATCAGTGTTTCGCGATCTACCACGCCATAAAAATCGCTGCGCGCCCTAATCTGCTTCCCGAATTTTAACCCGCAAAAACATATCGCGCATATCGGCTTTACACGCGACTGGGAACTGTCTAAAGCGTAATAGGATCCCGAAAAGCGACTGGAAGAGGTCCGGACCCGTCTCTAGTTGGTCGTCGAGACTAACAGCTGACGACCTCGCTGCTGCGTCAAACAGTAAGCGAATTTTGTTCGGCTTGTTTACATTTCTCACGCCAAAGTGAGGTAAGTACCACACGCGCGCCTCAGTACTGGGTCCTGCCGCAATTTCTTTCGCATAACGGTTTGCAATGAGTCAACGCATTTCCTCATAATACAGGTTCGCATACTGTTCATCTCGATCTAAACGCCTCTCCAGTGACGTGAGTCGTTTTCGCGCTGTCGCATAACTGTCAACGCGCGGGTCTCATTGCGATTCCACAAAAGGCCTGTCTCCCAATGATCCCCAATACGTCGTGTAGTGTCGCGCAATGTTTCTCTCGCATGCTCGTGTTTGTCGATAATACGATTGTTTAATTTAAAGCCGAGTGAATCTATATCGAAATATCGTTGTAATGCTTCATTTACCCTATCATTTACGCTGTAATTATCGTCTTCTCCTAAAATTACTTCGCGCGTGTTGCAAGTGGCGACCGTTCTAGCTATGGTTATTCTTTCCGTTGGACCATGTAGTGACCAACCTAACGCCGTAAGTGAGGCTCCGAGACCGAACTTAGGCAACTTACGCACTTTCCTCGAAATAATCAATATCCAGTTATCTTGGCCTAGTAATACCTTCGGCTGTACATTTTCGTAAGCATCTATGTTTACGTTTTCAGCGGCCGCGATCATTTCTGTAAGCCCTTTCGGAATCGTCTGCCTAGGTAAGTCAAGCTGTGAGCTCGTTATCGCATTGTTTATTTGGAATTCCCCGCGCGCCGTTTCTACCTCGAAGTTTACTCTCTCGCACATTGAAACTACGGATTCCCGCTTGTTGATGCCGCACAACGCTACACTATTTCGGGGGCCTCTTAATCCTATTCAACGCGCCGTTTTTCATCGATTAAAGTAATTGTAGGCGTAGCGGTCAAAAATATAATAATGAAAATAAAAAAATAATTCAGACCATTCTGAGTATTGCCGACCGTTACTGTTTACTCTCTCGACCTACGCGGAACCGAGCCGGAGCAGGCTGCGTGAGAGAGCGATGTTTTGCGAGAGGGGGGGAAGTCGGCAAGTTCGACTGGCATGTGAGGCCAAGCTGGGGCAAATATATTGCGAGCGAGCCACAAGAAAGTCCAAGCGCAGAGCGAGCACCATCGCGGAGAAAATGTGTACAGGCGCGAAAGCGCGCGACTCGCGACACTCTGGGTCTGACCGCGCGCACGCGAAGATGCCACTTTAAACTTTTACCTTCACACAATAAACTATTATTATTATATGATTCATCGAAGACGGTCTTTGAGTTTTCTTTTCTTCTGTGTGGTCGATATTTACACCTCAGTCCTCTACCCATCCTTGCTCCCTACATAATCGTGGATCCTTCATCGAGGAGCGCGAAAATGTCCAGGATGTTCCACTTGCCTATGAGGCGTACTGGGATTATTTTGAGAAGAAATTTGAAACCATTTAGTCACAAGTTTTGTGTCGTTGCTATCTGAACATTTTCGCCCTGGCCATCATCTTGCGAGCCGCGCGTACTTTTTCTTCCATCTTTTCTAACACGAACCGAATTATTATCGTTCTCACGGGTAGAGTGCAATAAATTATGATGTCGTTTTTTACATTTTTCGCAGCGAATAGTTGCTCTACAGTTTAACCCCGTATGACCCTCACCTAGGCATCTATAGCATAACCTACGGTCCCTAACGAGAGTCCATCTGCGCTCTATGGGTGCGCGTTGAAAGTCTCGACACTCGGAAGCCTGGTGGTTCGTACGGTCGCAGAACGGACATTTTGCCGATCCCAGCCTCCTCCTGTCATCGACGTTTGCCTCGTGCGCTCTGGCGTGCGCAACAACTGCCATCGCGGAGCTAAGTGGTCCTTCTGGGTGCCCGCGCGATGTTGACAGTATTGGTTCCCCCGCGAAAAGCCCAGATGCCGTCGCGCGTTGAGCTTCGGGATAGAGAAAATCAGCCAACTTTTCCAATTCGGACATTGTGTCACCTTGTTGCTGTGCATACTGAATATGTGAATAGAGGAGCGATGATGGCAATTTGTTGCCGATCTTCGCCATAAGATCGAAACTCTGCAACTGGCTGATCATCCCTATCACTTTACAAGATGATACGGCGCCCCGTAGCTTGGTGGCAAAGCGCGTGAGATGCGTCCTTGAAGAGTGCAGTTCTGGCTTCACGGCCGTGTACCAGCGAAATTTTTCGCCTCCCGCACTCGTAGGGGAACCTCACAGAAAGAGAGAGAAAAGGGCGAAACCGCTTCCCGTTGCCCGCGCACGACCCCTCTATTTGACTCGGCTTTCTCGCTGTACCTGTACAATATAGATCCATAATCCAAGTATAAATTAAACAATGATAGGCACAATGTTACATTAAGTTAATACAATCGTCGCAGTATACATCGAAATAAAGATTCATTAAGAGGATATAATACCGAACATCTCAACACAACAATTTCTTTTATTACAAGCTTCTCTATCCTTTTTCTACAAACTCTCTACACTAAACGTATCTTATGATAGGAGGAGACGCTATGCACCCAGTTCCTTTTGTCGACGCTATGAATGAGCCTTTTGCTATTCGCCTCTGTGAGATGGGTGATAGAATTCAGTCAGCCGTGGAGAAAATTGAATCGATGGAAGAAAAGAAAAATGAAGAAAGACAGGAATACTTAACCACAGGAGCTGAAGCATCTCAAGCCAAAATTGGGAACGTGAAGCCAGAAACTGTACGGTATATAATACCTAAAAGATCGCGTCAGGTAATCAGAGTGAATATTATTAATGAGCGAACCCAATAAGGATATCTGCCTCGTATTGATGTTGGGTATGAAGATGTGTATGTGGGAGATGGGATAGTACGTCTCACCGACAATGCCTGCCACTTCTTCGCTATCAATACTCGAGAAGAAGATATCAGTATAGATATAGATCCTCGCGAGATTATTCCCTGTGAATATGCCGCTCTCCTTTAAACCAGGATCCGAGGACGAGATTGAGGTCAGTCCGAATAATCGTGTAACTGACAAAGAAAGCCGGATGATACGACTCAAAGAGATCATCCCTATGGATCCCTTGAATGAAGAAGAAAAAGTTAGTTTCCAAAATCTTATTCGGGATTTCGAGCATGTCTTTCTTTTACCACGGGACCCTTTACCCTGTACTGAGTTCAACATTTTATACCCACAGAAACGAATCTTCCTGTAAATGCGAAACAATGCCGCCAGCCTGTCATTCGCAAAGCATTTATACAGAAAGACATAGACAAGAAGCTATGCGAAGGGATTTTTGAACCCTCGAATAGCCCAAGTAACTCTCCGATATGAATTGTGCCGAAGAAATCCGACTCCAACGGTAAACCCAGTTGGCGTATGGTTGTCGATTTTCGAGATTTGAACCAACGAACTATAGGAGATGCTTACCCAATATTTCGGACATCCTGGACCAACTGAGTGGTACGATGTATTTTTCTGTTTTCGACTTAGCTTCTGGATTCCACCAGATCAAAATGGCACCGGAAGATAAATGGAAGACAGGGTTTTCAACGCCTTATCGAGAAATTCTGTTGACTGCTTAGAGGAAGAAATAAACCAGCAACTTCCTCAGATTAAGATCATGGTGATAGAAACAAAAAATACGAAGAAAATGCCCGAAAAATCCGAAAAGAAAACAACGAAAGCAACACCCTTTGCGGAACAACATAAAACCGTACCTTGAGGACTCCAATCCCCACGTCCTACAAAAACTAGCCTCGCCCGTAGTAGAGAACGCCCAGTAGGAGCCACTACCAGAAAAACTGCACCACCTTTAGATCATAGCGTAATAGCTCAACGAACTCGCAACCGCTTGAGGATCGGGTCCCAAGGAAACAACGACCCTAATAAACGGTCACCAATGCATCGCCAACATATTCCCTACTTAATCGACAGTTAAAAAGCTTCTACCCCTAAAGGGGTAGCCCTGTCCCGGCTGTCAAGGAAAAGAATCGAACGAATCAAAATCAGAGAGCCAATGATCATCACTGATACCCTGTGGAAGCATTCGATAAAGTTTCTATCGACACTTACTATAGCCGATGCCCTGGAAAAACACCTTATTTGTCGGTTTGGAATCCCTCGGGAAATACTCTCGGATAGAGGTACCAGCTGCTTATCTGAGATATTTGAGAATATGATGAAAATTTTCAAAATTCATCACCTTACTACATCGGGTTATCATCCACAAATTAATGGATCATTAGATCAGCGGAGTCACGCGCCGTTGGTCGATTTCATCCGTACGTACTCAGATGAATATCATGATTGGGATAATCTCGCCCCATTTGCTACATTTACTTACAAACCAGTGAGTATGCATCACCCAATTTTACCCCTTTCGAACTGGTTTTTGGCAAGCTTGCTCGGTTTCCTATGCGCATACGGAAAGAAGAAGAGCTGCGAATCTACAACCTATACCTACAGGACTCAGTAACCAGGCTCGACGAATTACAACAGGTTGCCGGTGAAACAATCGCTAATAAAGTAAAGTCTAAAAACCGTTATGATAAACGCATTAAACCCCTCAATGCTCGGGTAGGAGATTAGGCGTTTGGGTATTCAAGGAACGAAGAACCGGTAAATTCGATAGTTTTTACAATAAACCGCTCAAAATTGTTGAAATATTAGGTAGAAATAATGTAATACTTCAACTGCCCAATGGAAAACGAGTCCGAAAAAACTCGGACAAATTGAAGTTAGTGCCCCCGTCTGACTCGTCTGATTATTCTCTTTTCTCACATATATTTCAGGTTCTTTACTATGATTAACCACGTTATGACCTTCCTGCTCTTCCCTATCCTTTTAACTCATTTAGGGACGCCCATGATCCTTAATTCTCATTACAAAGTCGTCCCTCTGCCCACAACTCCAGGAGTTTACTACGAGAAAATACATCCTGTACGATTCAAACGTGGGAGCTGGAACCTTATTATTTATCTGGACCTTCCCACATTCCTTACGGTACATGGACCGGTTCGAGGTTATGCTAAGCACTTTAACAACTGTACTGCGCAGCTTAATCAGAGCCGCCGGTAGCATGAGCGTGAAGGAATCAAGTGGCGACTCAAAACCAGCAGGCATAAGAACTAAGAGAATGGCCCCATTAGGTTTTATAGGTAGCCTTAGCAAGAGCCTCTTTGGGTTGATCACCTCTGATGATGCTGACCTTATCAATCGGAACATAGATGAGTTATTTCAAGATCAAACCGCGCTTGTGAAATTATCCGATGAAAGAACTCACATCTTATCCGCGGGTTTGGAAGAATTATATAATGTCACAGCATCCCACAGTATCATGTTAAAGGGATTGGAGGCCTTAATACAAGATAAAGTAAACTCTTTAGCTCATGATACCGAAAGGAACTATCTCTTATGGGAATATAACAGTTTCTCTAGACAAACATAGGTGCAACTAAACCATCTAATCCATTGTAATCAAGAACTTTTAAACATTCTCAATGAGTTGATTGCATGGAGACTTCATCCGAGTCTTTTACGAAAAGGTACTCGTGATCAAATTACGAATGACATCAAAAACTCGAAGACCATTTAGAGCTTCCCATCCCTACACAACATGTCAGAGCCTAAGAAATCGCCAAGATCGCCACATTGGATGCCACGTATCATGAGGGATAAATCATTGTATGACTATTCCTTCCCATCACCGATACAATGTTGTATGATCTACATAAGTTACAGGCGATAGGCGTCCCCCAAATGCTGCATAATCAATCCATGGGACTAGCCTATATTGCACCCACGTTCTCTCACCTTGCATTAAGTCGAGATCAGCAGACCTATTTCGAGATGGACCAATCACGTCTTTCGCAATGCATCAACGCCCATTACATTCAACATTTGACCCCCGGAAGTGCGAAATCGAAATGTTATTGAATCCTAGCGCAGCAGTCCTCAACCTCTGCAATGTAGAGATACGATCAGAAGATGTTACGCATTAGAGGTATAGAAACGGACGGATCTTGGCTCTTTTCCACACTTGGAGATGAGATTCTCAGGATTTCTTGTCCACATGAGATTTACCAAACAGTGACCCTAAAGGGAATGGTAGTATTACGTCTAGCCAATAGATGCATTGGACGGACGAGATCCATTATCGTGATGGCCCATGATACCAAACGAGTATCTAAACAGTACATTTATGACCCTAAGTTGGGACTGAATATTACGGATCTCTACCCGGAGCTCGTAAACAATACCCCCCCGATTGAGTTTGCGAGACTGAAAGACATGGAAACACCGACATGGACAGGAAATAAAATGCCTTTGAAAACTTTAGTCAATGCTTGCATGAAATAGGCCAGCACCAAAGGAACACCGACTTTACCCATACTATGTTGTATGAGGGAATCTCCATCCAGATTATAACAATTGTTGCAATCAGTATTTGTGTTCTTTATCGGTTTAAATGCCACCGGACTTCTCTCCTTCCAGTTACGGTAGCTGTTTCTAAAAATAGGAGTCAAGATACCCCGATACAAAAGAGTCAATTTAATGAACGCTCCCAACCATAGAACACTCCGCTTCGTAAACCCCGTGGTCCCTCGCGTCAAATAGCTGTAACAAGTCAACTTTTATTTAAATTTCAGGACTTTTCTATACCGCTGCAATAAGCTCCACAAGTGAACCAACTACTTCTAAAGACGTTATTGTCAAGTTTGATAAGGGTCTTTCCATAGGAGGACTTTTAGACTGTTTGGCACAGGCAGGACCTATAACTTCCGTGCATGTTATCTCCGAAACGTTGTCAACCTACACAGCTGTCCTTACCTTCCAAGAACCTGCGCATGCTGAAATCGCTGAAAATCACAAAGATCTCTGGCTTCTCGAGAACACTATGACTTCATCTGCCCGAGAGAAGGCACCAGCACTACCGAAGGTCCGCTCCGAAGTGCACGTAGTCAATCGACTTCAACCAAACCATTCGAAGCCAATGGGATCACTTGTTCATACCCGAATATTTTGTCAGATACCAAGGGTAGATTCCAGGACAGTTGATAAGATACAAGCCGAAAAAGAACGAGAAAATCAATTTTTACTTCAGTTCTCTCAATTCGGAATCATGGAATATTGTCATGTCACCCGAGACACGAAGGGCCGATTGTCGCATGGGTTTGTGAAGTACTTGACTGGAACTTCTTCAAAATTTCGTCATTGCGTCCTGAGTCCAAACATCGGGAAATGAAAAATATCTTGCAAAATTCTTCATCTAATCGTAATATATTAAAAAGCATTGCAATCCGTTATAACTTAAGTATTATGCATTATTGTTTTTCTTAATACAAAGATGTATATGTACAATTTCGTGCAAAACTCAGTGATAGCTGGTTAAGTATTAACTTTATGTTATCTAAACATAAGTATGCTGTAAGTAATGTTACTGTAAATGATGTGAAGTATAAAAAGAAGACTATAATCGTAGTCGATTCAGATGAAAAAGGACCTGAATATGGTGAAATGCCATTTATATAGTAGATAATAACATTTATTTAAAATATATTTCCGTCCATATAATCGGTTTCAATAACCATTATTTTGGACACAGTGTAGATGTTAATTTACAGGATCCAAAAATTATTCAATATAATCATATTGATTATTTACCCTGCAGAACACCATGTCTGTCTGTTGTCCATTGTCTGTTCTTTTCATAACCACAAGACATATTTTGTAATAAAAATATTTTCATACTGAATAAAGAATAAAATTCTATTGAGTCAATTTAGCACATTTCCTTGCTCTCATCGTTTTATAAGTAACTGGAACGATTGTTTTATACATAGAACATTTAAAAAATATTTCCTTTTGTTTTCTTTCCCAAAAGTATATATTTCTTATCAAAAAGATCTAGAAAATTACAATACTCCGAAAAGTAAAAGTTCTAGAGATATCCCCATATATACTTTCTAACCGAAAAATACGCATCAATAGTTTAGCATCTATGCATGGAAATATATAATGTAGGTACGGGAAAACCGACTGCATCCACCGGAAAAACTCGTGTGTGACACACACGGCATATTGACTTGCACACATGCTGAAAAACAAGTGATGCGCGTCGCTACGCGATGGCACCACGCATCATCTTTTCGGCGTCTGCCATGCACGGCCCTGCGACACAAAACCCTTTCTCCGTGTATGCGAGAAGCGCAACCGATGCGCGCATGCGACAAGCCATACGTTTTGCATAAAGTATTTGGAATACTTAAAATAATAAATAATATTGTAGTAAATCAGTTAGTAGATCGATATTTATCGATAAATAATATCGTCAATAATATCGTAGTGGAATGATATTATTTATCATTTTAAGTATTTTAAATATTTTGTCCAACACGCATTGCTTGCTCGCGTCGCTTGGGCTCATCGCATGTGCTTCTCGCATAGTGTAGAAATGGCCTAAGATCTTCAAAATACGCAGTCTCAGCACTTTTTTAGGGCAGTTATTCCAAACTTATGGTTGATCTTGTAAATAAAACTTTTTTTATATTTCGCAAGCTCTAATTTTACCACTTGAAAAATATTTTTTTATAAAAACGGCTATAACTTTGGCTCTAGTGGTCAGAGAAAAATCTACGACTACGGATTTTGAACGTCTAGGAACCAACTTTCTATCTGTGTTACATAAAAGTTTTAAAAATAATTATAAGATGGTAGAATTGATGTAAGTAGAGAGCCATTTTTGATTATTTTAGCTATCGAAAAATTAGATATTATAATGCTGTACAAAAAATTATTTTTTTACTTTTTTCTATGATTGGAAAAGAGTATAGTAATATGACGTCATATTCTGATAAAAAATACTTCTATTAAAGATTTTTAATCAAAATTAGGTTGACACTGTGAGCATGAACACGGTTGATTTTCGCGATTTTTGATAAAAACGTCAACTTTAAACGGCTGTATCTCGAAGTCTATTCAATCGATTTAGGTCCTCAAAAAAAGAAATTAAAGGTCTCAGCGAGACAAATAAAGACCTGGTGAGCTCAAAAATGTGGAACCAGTTACGAGATATAGAGGTTTAAAGATGATCTAAAAATGATGAAATGCAATGGCCATATCACAGATCGACAATAAAACCTAAATCATCCTTTTCATATCAGTGTATTTTTTTTCTTAAAATATAAAGAAAGATAGCAAAAATGAGACCTCACCGATCTCATTTTGTTAAAATTTCAGCCTTTTAGAATTTTTTGAAAATGGATAAAAACAGTTCAAAATCAGGGTTTAAAAAAATTCCAGCAGGAATTGGGAGTGATATAAGGGGCTGAAATTTTGCAGAAGCTATTTTTTTATATGTACTTTCATAAAAAAAATCGGCGACAAAATCGGCGCCCCCCCTCCCCCCTGTGCATACTTTTTAAAAAAAGTACAGGACACACACACACACACACACACACACACA
>JAPYZO010002165.1:0-18995 GCA_030522905.1 Torymus flavipes
GCCGGTTCGTCGTATATTATGCAGCCAACGGGCGTGTGGGAGAGGAAATAATGAGCGCGCGCACGCGCACACGAGGAGCACGGGGGAGAGGGTGAAAGAATGCAAGGGGTATATGCAGGCCGGTTTGACGTCGCCTTAGGATCTGCTGTAGCGCGGGAAAAACGAACGGTGCTTTTTCTCTGCCTCCATGATAGTACGTAGACACACTTTTTAAATTATTTGCTCGTGAGGAAATGCATTTTGCATTGTTACAAAGATGCTGTGAATAAAGAATGTCTTATTTTAGTTATATATATCTATGCGGCGTCATGGTTGTAGTTATTAGTTAGAAATAAATTTATATTATCGATGGGAGTTGGGAATGGAAACAGCAAGTTTTTTCAATTCCATTCAGATGTAGTTGGGAATGGAAACAGCAAGTTTTTTCAATTCCATTCAGATGTTTGTTCACTATTGTAGCTCAACATAGCAGTCTTATTTGAAGCTTAAGTTACATTTGCTTCATGATGATACTTTTTACTAAAACTCTAAATATATTATTTTCATAGATAGAATACTGAAAAATCATGTTAATATAAACCAAAAATGTTGTGTTAACCTCAACTGTGACCAGTCTAGTTACGCATCAACAGAAAAAACTTCGTTATACAATATTGAAATTTCAAATTTTTCACACAATAAACCTTTTTTATTCTCAAAATATTGAATTAATGAAAAATTTGTTTCAGTTTGAATATTAATAAAAAAATTCCACAGTTTGATACAACGACGTCAGAGTTTTATTTGAAATTTTTTCACTTATGACTAAAATTGCGCGAATTATAGCCATTTACAAAAGGCCGTAAAATCCTGCGTGTATAAAAAAAAGCATAAACCCAATACTCGTAAAAACCGTTTTAGAAGTGCAGCTCCACACACCCGAGCGCTGAAGCTGTTTTAACGTAAAGCTGCCAGACTTGAAATATCGATCCTCCCTGGTACCCACGACCCTAGTAATTTTGCAAAAAGAAAATTTTCAAAAGTTATAGAAGCCCCTGAGTAACTCGCGCCTCTGCTCTCGGTAAACAAAACAATTTGCATTTTACCGCCGGCACTTCCTATGGACTGGGCGAATTTTCGGTTAAATCGGAATTTAGCGTATTAATAAACAACACTCGGGGCGCTACGTTCGCGCATAAATAAAGCGGGGTAGGTCAAAGATACGGAAGAATCCCGTGGCGGCGGCGGCGGCGGAACGAAAGAAACAAAGCGCGCGCGCACGGGGTCGTCCCGCTAAATGTAAATGCTCGACATTTGTTTCGCGCGCGCGTGGCCCGCATGACCTCCATTTGTTTGCTTACATGCGCTGCCGTTGTGCATTCCATACTTATCGCGCCTCGCGTAGAAAAAGAATTAAGGCTACGTATATAAGTATACGCACGCACACGCCCGCGAAATTACAATTTAATTTTTTCCAGGTTTTACGTGTTTTCGCGTGATTTTTAATGTTTTGGGGACTGGGAGAGTTTTTCTTTTGTTGCTCTGCAAAATTCAATTACGCGCGGAGCATAAAAGTAATTTGGCAATTAATGTTCGAGTAAAGTTTTTAACGTCGTTTTGTGCATGATAAATTTCCTCTATTTATGAATCAGTTATAGCAGACGTTATTACCAGCAGTTTTCGAAATAATATGAGGTTGCATTATTTTATATTCATTTCACAACACCAAAATTGCATTCCTTAATGTTAAAGTCACGCTGAAAATAATTTTATGATTAATTTGTAAATTATTGGTTGCGTTGGAATAATTTGTGCAACTGTAATACTATACCTAGTAGTATAACTTTAGATTAGATATGGTGAGAACGTACGTGCATCGTCAAATAAGACAGTTGACGTGGAGAAACTGTTATGCAAAGTAGATAAATCCTCATGAAGATAAATAGCATTACGCGAGATTCATTATCCAAATTAACTTGATATTAAACTTTGATAATGCCGTGACATTTTAGGGGGTCAGAGGGTGCATAACCAAGTATTATATACTAATAACCATTTACGGCAGTTATTATATTATTACGTTATTACTACAATACTAACCTAGTAAACTTTGCGAGACTCTAAAATAATACTGTAAATTCCGAACTTCGCATGACGTTACCAAAATATTACCCATACACCGCTCGTAAAACGATGCACAACATCAATAGTGTGTGAAGATTGTTTTTTTCGAAATTCTTGTTTTATCGAAATCATTGTAAGGCCTTGAATGTAACTTTATGATCTTTATTTACTTTTGTGAATAAAATATTGACTTCTATTCATGAGTATCGATATCCTTATATCATGGAAGTCTTTTTCGGTAAGGAGAATAAACTTTATTTAATCATACTTTACAAGTATACTTGTAACAAATTATTATTGGTGAACGATGTATACAATTCTGTTATAACTGGGTTTTATATATTATTACTTACGTGTTTGAATAATCTGTAGTGTATACACCAAATAACTTGAATGATTCAATGTGTACCTATAGTAGAATGAAATAGTCTGTCCGAGAAAGGTAACGAACAAATGTAAAACATTGCATTTTAGTTGGTTGTGGAAAAGTTTCATAAAAGAATCCACCCTAAACGTCTATTATGTGTCATGGGAGTTTTTGCTTATTACAAAATTTGTTTTTGATTTCTAAATAGAAGCTGCTACTTTATGTTACCGCGAAGACGTAACATATACAAAAAAAAAGTATGCCCATATGTTCCCTTGACATATATTGTATGTCGCATGAAATTTCGATTGTTCTACTGATTTTATTAAATATAAGGCTATTTTTTCAACTTTTTCGTTACTTCCACGTATTTAACTTTTTTTCAAATTTCATATTTTGACAAGCTCTAAACACTAGATATAGTATAAATTTTGTGCATGTCATTACTTACGACCAATTCATTTGCACCCTCCCTTTAAACTTGATGTAGTTTAGAATAATTGAAAAACAAAAAAATGTCTGACCTTCTTCTACCTATACTACTAGAAGTTTTCAGAGCATACATACAATCATGCTTCTAAACTACCTTTTAAAGAATTTTTTTTTTTAAAAGGTCATTCTTTAAACTTTATTCTAAAATATTTTCACTCTATACTGCGACACAAACCCATCTAAAGCAGAATAATAGTTAAATATTTTGCAAAGCTCTCGCTTCCAAGTTCAAAACCTTCTCCAAAAGCCATAAACACAGCACAACAAGAGCCCCTCTCAACCTGCGTATTTAAACAGCCGCTTTCCAAAAGTCCAAAGAGACAAAGAAGCCGAGCAACCGCCATCGCGCGACGCGGTCGCGTTTTATTTTCGTTTTTACGCACGCAGAGAGCCGCGACGCTGTGGCCCTTTCCGCGGCCCTTTATTGTTCTATTTTTCCCTTTTTTCGTCGCGCTCACGCGGGCGTCTGGCTTCGTAGCAGGACGCTCATTTGTAAAATTTTATGACGGTCCCCTCTTACGAGCGCACACGTCTGCCATCCATTACGCGCGTTCGCTGTTTTTTACGCGTTTTGCTTCAATTACAACGCGTGGACGCCGCGGCTACGAGGTTTCTTTGAACCAGCCGCGCCTAGCCGTGACAACGGAGGAATCCATTGTGGCCGTGTAATATTTTTAGTGACAATGCATCTTTTTGAATAGAAGAATAACGTTCGATGCTTTGCTGTTTGGTGATTGTGGCATTACTCAAACAATATTTGAAAAGACTAGATTTACCTATCTACCTATATAACTGATCCAATATTTAAAAAAAATCATTTTGTTGGAAAAATTGTGAAGTAGTTATTATTCATAAGTGACAGGCAGAATTTCTTATTTGTGAAGAAACTTTAATTTTTTATCGTCATTCGTTATCCCTTTAATTCGTTTATTTGTAACTGATTGTAAATGCGAAGATTTCGAAAGTAAATGAAAAGCATTTTCTGTTAAATTAGTTACGATGGCATAAAAAATTTTCATGTAAAAAAGCCATAACAATTTTTATTTTTTAATTTTCAGAAAAGGGTCATTATTTGAAGTAGTAAAACTACAAGTTGTATTAAAAATTGTTTTTTTTTATCACATTTTGTAAAGACGAGACAATAAAGCATGTGAATGGTTGGATAGGTAAATTCAGTCACTAGAATTTAATCTTATTTATCTTTGTTAAGCAACCTTTTTTAAAGAATAAGATACTTTTTAGTCTCGCTTTACCATCAAACAGTATGAAGTTACTATCCACTTTGAAGGTTTGATTCCGCCTTTTGTTTATTTATCATAATCAAAATTGAACGATCCAGGCTCAGCCAAACGAAATTATACACAAACAAAATCAGGCAAATCTCATTTTTATTAAACCTTCTCCCTCTCTCACTGCGCGCCATTCACAGGCAAAAGTGCATCCGCCTCGAAACGAAAAATCCGCGCCTTTGTCGAGCCGCGAGAGACTGCATGCACTGCGCGGCTTGAAGCCTCCTCCTCTGCTCCAGGCGCGCGCGCAAAAATCGCATTCTCCGCCTTGAATAAGAAAATACGCAATCCGCTCGGTGGCAGGGTGAGAAAAACGAATCTATTCCGCCTTGCTACACACTTTCTCGCCGGTATCAGGAATATCCGAGGCGCGCACGCAGGAGAGAGCGGCTTATTTCGTCAATAGCAGCAGCTTGGGGGCTAATAATATTCTCCGCTCGCTTTCTCTCTTTCTTTCTCTCGCTCTCTCTTTCTGTGACGAGAAAAGCATTGTGGCGCACGCCCGCGTACGTGCCCGAGTCTACGTGCACTAGCCACGTCGGCTGCGAGATGGCCAAGAGTGGAAGGAGGAGGGTCGTAATGTAATGAAATATTAACAGGCGACGACAACGTTGGAACTCGGTCTTTTTTCTCTTTCTTTCCTTTTTTTTGCCGCGTGGCCCTGGCGTAATGCGGGCGAAAGTGGCTTTTTGCGATTTGTAATAACGCTGTTGACAGAGGCTGGCTCTGGACCTTTTTTTCGTTCCTGCAGATGGAATGAAAGGGTACTTGGAGTGGTTATTTAAATAATGATGTTTTGTTTTTTTCTTTCAAAAAGCTCTGCTTTTAGTGGATTTTGATGAAAATAATTTGAATCTTTTCAATTATCAAGACCTTGATTATACAAATTCTAAATGAAATTTAATTTCGTTCTCGTTAATAATAATTTGATTTATCGTTACAAACATAACTATTACGGTCATTACAACTGTTATAGCAATTAATTTAATTTAATTAATTAACTGCAATATATTCACATATTTATTCTCAAATTATAACACGTCTATAAATGACTTTATGTGTACAAATAGTTTTTCAATTGTTAGGGTCCATTTGGGAACTTAAATAGATGGCCAATGGGTATTTCTATTTTCTTCCAGCGAATGGGGACTATTTCATTAACTCAATAAGCTGTGGCATAGTTAAAATAGTTGGCCAACCTAAAGCGAGAGTTTCGCCCGGCCGCGCAAAAATTCTAAAAGCGAACAATTTCCAAATAAATTCCTACCGCCGACCGCGAAATTAGTGTTTAAAACAAATTTAAAAAGTTTAGTCGGCCTCGCGCTCGCGCGTTGGGGAGGGCGAATCAGCGCACGAGCGACGAAATAACGGAACAAAAGCGCGAAATATAGGTAAAAAAGGGGTGAGAGAGAGAGAGAGAAAGAGAGAGGGAGAGTAGCGCCACGAAAAAGAGGAAGGCAGTCAGCCCCCAGGATGAATAGAGGAGACGTGCGTATGGACTACTCGCGCGAGCGAGCGCACGACCAGAGAGAAGGGAAAAGAGAGAGTGCCAGCTGCAATCTTTTGATATTTCAACGAAGCAGACGAGTGGCGTGCCGTAATGAAATCATCTCCAGTGCTTTGATCTCTCCACCCTCCCGCTCCGCTCCTCCCGTCCTTGCTCGCTCTCTTTTGCGCTTGCGCCCGCGTGCGCACAGTTTTCGCTCGGCGCGCGCGCGCGCACTCCAAAGATTTCACAGACTATAGAGTCCCTGTCTCTCTCGCTCTTGCACATGGGGCTTTTTTAAACTCTCCCTTTCTTCACCCACCAACAGCCTATGTGTGTGTGTGTGTCTTGCCCTGCGGTACGTGCGTGCAGCCGCGACGCCCGAGCTATTTTGTAATTACCACGTGTGTGCTCATGCACCGAGCGACGGGAGAGGAGCCTTAATTTGCGAGTCTGCGGTGAGAATTGATCGATATGAGGTTGTGTGCGTGTGATGTTTAAGCTAAGTGTTGGCTTTTTAAATGAATAAATAATAAACTGTACATAATTTTTTTGGAATGGGTTTAAAGTGAAGTAGAAAAAATGGCTGATAAAGTATAGAGCTATACTACTCGCAAAAATTTTCGTGCGGATATTCCTCATTTACATTTTATTAAAAACTGATTCTCCTGTTTAGCAGTAAGTTCTGCAGTTTATTATATTCGAGTGGTGGCCGGAAAAAAAAATTGAGCAGTGCAGGGAAAAATTCAATATGAGCGTGAGGGAAAATTTTAAAGTGAATTTTTAGATACAAAAGATGTGGTTTCCACTAAACTAGAACTTTTTTATGCGCTCATTCTATCTTGGTACTTTATTTTGTTAGTATTTTATCATTTTATTAAAATTTATTACTTCCTATGTATACTTATATATGCGTGCACCTATTATCTTATCTTTGTCAATTGCTTATATCGTGAGGCAAATTTAAAAATAAAACAAGAGTTGCCAGAAAACGACGCGTCGATCGTATAAACGCACTTTTAAGAACTGCTTTAACGAGTTATTCAATAAATCTCAGAAAACAAATTCCCCAAGCGACTAACACCGCGCTCGACCGAACTTTCCAATTGACAAACAAACTTGCACGGGCCCATTGTAATTATGAAAAATAACGAATAATAATAATGAAAATCAAGGCGTTCTCGCTGGCGCGCGTAAAGCAAGGGAGCGGGAGAGAGAGAGAGAGAGAGAGAGAGAGAGCGAGAGCGGCTGCACCACCCTGTATCGGAGCAACCGGGACTCACAGCCTTTAATTAATAAAGTTAGTTGAGCTACTTTCGAAGTCTTGCCTCTCGCCACGTTCGCGTTCGCGCGCTTCTTCTCGTCTCTCCCTCTCGCTCTTCCTCCGCGCCGGATATAGCGACGTTTTCCTATCCCTTAGAATTAAAGTATACCGCTTCGTTGCGCTTCTGCCGCCCCCGACGTCGCCTCTCTCTCTCTCTCTCTCTCTCTCTCTCTCTCTCTCTCTCTCTCTCTCTCTCGCTAATTTTCACACTTTTCCATGGTGGCTGAAACGCAAGGGGGTTGCGAGCGGGCAATTATACGCGGCTTCTATCTGCGTGGTTGTAGGTTGTGTAAAGAATGATTAAAAATAGACGGATATGAATATTTTAACGCATTATATCACCCATTTCGAATAAAAGAGTTTTAGTAAGTTTAAAATAATTATTTTATATTTGATTTTAGTATCTTTATATTTCGTTAACAGACGTTCATTCCAGAGTTTGAATAATAAATAATAAATAATGAATAATAATAAGTAAACAATAATAATAAATGAATAATAATAAATAATCACCCACTAATTAAGAAGCATCTTTATTAGTTATATAAAGATAATAATTGGAACTGAATATCTAATACGATTACACGCACTTACTAAATAAAGTATTTCATTTCTTATATCTGGGTTCAAGACTTATTCCGTATTTAATACAGAAGTCACTCCTACTTTATATTCCCTCTAATGTAGAAGAAAGTGGTGTAATACTTTTTACCTTTAAAACTTTCTCGGTTCGTTATATCAACGTTTTAAAAATGCAACAAAGAATTGTTTCAGAAAAATCTACTTGCCCTTGCCATTTTAAATTTTAAATTGTTTTAAGAGATATAACGTAGCATAATTTTCTTATGCTTTCTTGCATTACATTTCAATTTAAATATTCTATAAGAGCTGAGAAAATGATTTAATGAGAATAAAGATATTGTAGAAAATGTTCAGTAAAGATAGGGAAAAATTAATTGCTCCCATTTACATAATTGAATTTGATTTTTATAAAAACGAGACTTCTGGTCGGCATTATAATCCGTCATTGCAAAAAAAAGCGGTGGACATAAGTCTCCATCCCTTCAACTCCCTTCAAGATACCGAACCACCAGTTCTTCCACTTTAACGCCACGCCATAACCACTGACGCTCCCCTTTCCCCTCTCTCTTTTCAAATTACTCGAGCGTAATTTTTTCGCGACGCTTCAGCACGGCGTCTTTTATCTCCTCGCCCGCTTCGCGACGTGAATCCATCTGTTACGTCTCCTCTCGGCAGCGCCTCTCCCTCGGACAACTGTTTCGCAGTTTTCTCACCCGATAATTGATAACTCGCGCGCACCCGTGCGATGTATATCTTTCCGTGCCAAGAAAGGTGGAGCCTCTCGGTGGGTCTAAAAATTAAGCGTGCGCTGCCAAGGATGCAGCAGCGCAGCCTCCCGTGGAGTTAAGCGCGCGCGCGCATACGGGCGTATCTTTTCGCGAGTTATGGTTCGCTAAAGAAAATTGACTTGAACCACGGCCAGGATAATAAAAGCGAGCGCGTCGCTCGAGTGCACTGAATGTGCGTGCAGATGCCCGTGTGTGTATATGGAGAAGGGGGTATGGAGAAAGGCGCGAAGCTCGAGACCGTCGTGTGTGCGTGCGAGAAGCTGTTATTTCTACGAGGGAAGACGATAGGATGAAGGTTCTGAGGAGATGGCTGTGTATGTGTCGGAAATACGTTTTTGATAGTAAAATTTGCCAAGATATTTTTGGAAAGATAGCCTTTAAAAGAAGTAATATATTTATTAGCATTAATAAACCATTAAAAAATGAGTCAACAATTTTTTTTCAAAAGAGGTATTTTTTACATCTATAAACAAATTTTTGTAGTGTAAAACGACAATAAATCCTAACTTCTAAAATATGAACTATAAAAACTTAGAATAATTGAGTCGTCTAATAAATTGTTTAAGATTAAGCTTGACCTATACCTGAATGATACTACTTTCTTTTAAATACATATGTATCCTTATAAAACCCCAAATTTCCGCTATTACTATTTTGAATCTGACAAATTTGGCACCCAACCTAACCTCACCGTCTACATTGTCAACTGCGACTCACCTTGTTTGGTGTCGTTGCCTGCTGCTGAGGCGAACAACTGGTGCTGTGAATGGTCTGCTGATTGGAGGTGGGCGACTGCCCGATCCCCTGGTGATTCAGGTGATTCAGCTGGTTCAGCTGGGGCGGCGGTTGCTGCTGCTGCACGACTTGGCTCTGGACGCCGGCTGCCGGCTGGAGCTGCTGGTGGTGGCTCTGATGGGCCGGCACCGGGCCGTGGCCGCTCGTCTGCTGCTGGTGCGTGGCGGGAAACGAGGGCACCGTGAACGGGACAAACAGCATCGGGCCGCCGAGGATGTGCGTACCACCTCCACCCACTGCGCCCGTCTCCTCCCTACACCTGCAAACATTTATCCGATTGGTTAGCTATATTCATTTTTGGGGTAGTGCAATAACGTGATCTGCACTATTTCGATTTTGTAAGATAATTCATGGCGCTTTGCTCATTTAGCACGATATTTTGATGATCCCGTTACGTTTTATTCAAGCACATTTCTCATAAACAGTTTTGAAATTTTAGATAATTAAAACAAGAATCGCTCTGCATATAAGTACTAATTCACTTTTGAACTGCAAATAACTTATTATTAGCTTTCTGTGTATTATAGATTATGTAACGAATTTTTGTAAAACTTAAAAAGGTAAGCAGAGTACGCTCTATATGGTAACTGAAGGCAAAAAGCGTGCTTCCGGCAAAGTGGTCAGAACGCCGCGGTGGTGGCGGCAGCGGCAAGTGGGTTAATTTCCAACTACACTTGCCGGGCGCTCGGCTCGTTTCGAAACTACTAATTACCTGCACTCCGTTCCCAGTCCTTGATGCTGGGAGTGGGCGTAGGGGGCGGCTCGGACGGAGGTGGTGGACGCCACCCTCGCTACCCTTAGCGAGATACCGCCCCGTTGGCTGGTAAGCTGGACCGCGGTCGTGGGCTGCTGCTGATGGTGGTGGTGGTGGTGATGGCAGCAGCAGGCCCGACAGCCGGCACCGCTCGGTGCTGAGGGTAGGACTATGGGACCGCCGGTCGGCTGGGCCGCTGCCGGCTGAGGGATCGCCTGATGGAGGATGTGGCTGCTGGGGGCTGCACGCGGCCCCGCTGTACACTGACTTGACGAGGACGAGGAGGACTGTGCACTGCCTGGATACACGCCGAGCAGACAGCCCACGACCGTTCCGGGGCCCGAACTGTGACTGACGTTCAGCTGCGCGGCTGGCGCACCGCTATTGGCCACCCCAACGACGCTGCTCTTGCTGTGAGCACACGAGCTACACCACTGCGCTGGCGTCTGCTGCTGCTGGTGCTGATGCGACTGCACAGGCCAACCGGCTACGACACTGCTGCTTTGCTCCCGTAATGTGGTGACAGAGGTGGGATTAGATTGGTGGTGGTGGTGATGGTGGTGATGGTGATCCGGTGCCGGTGGCTGGGATAGGATCGTCGGGTGGGCGTTGAGGGTGCGGGCGTCGATGATAATCGGGCCCCGGACCACCGTTCTGGCCTGGGCCGTGTCCTTCAGGTCGGCGCCGTTGCGTGCGGACGGGATCTTGCCAACTTTGCCGCAGCAGCACCGGTGCAGAAAGGACGACTGAATCGTTGCCTTTCGGCGTCGGCCAGTTGCCCACGGCCGTAGAAGAACTTGTTGAATTATATCCGCGGAAGTCTGCCGCTTCTGCTACTACTTCTGCTGGCCCCGTGAATATCGCTTGGAGCAGCCGCTCAAGTCTCGTACAAGTGGATCTCTCGAAACTCCTTCAAGACTCTTGAACTCTCTTCGGCTTCGTGAGAGCACGAAGGTAGAATTCAGACGAAGCAAGAGCGAGTGAGAGATAGAGAATGGACTCCGGGACTGAATTCCGCGGATGCAGTAGCAGCAACGTGCGTAACGCTGGATGTGGGGATACCCTTGACAGTGATGTCCTACCACGTGGTCGATTCGTGCCGGCTACAAATAGCGCGCGGCTGGTTGACTGCGTTGTTCGCGAGTGTACAAAATGGATATTCGTCGTCGGTTTGCAGTAACAACGACGAGATACACAACAACTGGGCTGCTTTGCAGGAAAAAAACGTCCAACCAATTGACGACTCGACGAGATATATATATCTCTCTCTCCTTCGCACTGCAGACTGCACAGGTTGAACGATGGGCGCTTCACAAATGTCAGTGGCGGTTCGTAGAAATGTTGCGCGTATACGCTTCGATTTTTCACTTGTCACTGACAGACGAATTCACGGTATTGTATATCCTCAACGGCTGTTGAAGGAGGGGGATCAATTCAAGTCGTAGACACGTGTTTCCTTCTCTCGCGCACACGATGCAACTTATGCCTCTAGCCGGCTATTCGTTGTGTTGTTTACGTTGCGATGGATTGATTCTCTCACAGTCGCTGTCGACTGAAAACGACACTTTACATAGATTCAATACATGTATGTATATATAATATAATTTTCTTTCCTCGATGCAAAAATCTCGATGCACAAGCACTCACAAACACTCTCCCCCTCGGTTATCCTCTTCTCGTTGTATACTCTCTTTTTCCCTAAGGCGCGCGCTCTCTCTCTTGTACTCCTGAATCCCTAATCTCGCGAACACGATCGTCAAAAAATCATGGCTGCGGCAAATATAGAGATACACACAAACACACACGCGCGCAAGTACGTCCCGGCAAGACAGTTAGACCCTCCGCGACCGACTATCGTCCACTGAAACTATTCGAATAACGACCTGTTCGTGAGGACGATGCGCACCGTTGTGCCAGCAGCCACCTTCATCGCGACAATAACTCTTACTCTCTGACGACAACGACGACACGCGCACTCTTCTCTCGGACCGAATCGCGGAAGATGAAACCGGACGATGCTGCTTACGTGCGTGTGTACCTACGCATACGTGTCAGCGCGGGCGCGCTTGCAAAAAAGATATACAGGGAGTGAGAGAGTAAGAGAGAAAGAGAGAAGGACAGAGAGAGCGCGAGCTTGCAAAGCCAACCCGTGATGTCGGAAGGTCGCTCGGCGACTGACTAGCACTTCCGCTGTTGTGCGTTTCGCGGAGAGCGAGAGCGGCAGCGCGCGAGCGAGCGAGCGAGAAAGAGCAGGAGGGGATGGCTGCTGCTGCTGTCTCTGCTGCTGCTGCTGCTGCTGCCTGTTGGGTTGTTGTGTGTAGGGGCGGCAAGGGGGTTGGCGGTTGTCGAGCGCGCGCGGGAAACCAGCGCCGTCTCGCTCCTGCGTGCGTGCGCGCGCCGGCGAGCCGGCGAGCCGAGCCGGCCTTTCTTCACGTGGCCTCAGTTGGCATGTGCCCTCGCGAATACGACGACGACGACGAGCCCTTGATCGGGAACATTATGTTGGCGCTGTTGTGTCTCGCGCGTGACAGAAGGATCGGATTCTTTTCGTTTTAGAAAGCCAAGGGAAATTGTCGGTTCCGTACTTCGAGTTATGTTTGTGGATGTTTTTTATAAATCGGTTTTCGAATTTTACCTACATTGGATATAATTTTTGGTAACGTTGTTAAGGCTTTTAGGATTGGCTTAAATTTGTGTACAATAATCGAATTAAATATTTTATCACGGGGTTTTGAAGTATTATCGAACTTGAACTAATATTGTTATGTTTAGAATAATAAAACAAATCTTCACAATTTATCTGATGTAAATATTAAGTAGATTAATAATAAACTTATGACGTGAATTTCATTTTTAATATTAATTTAACAAATACTGATCGATATTAACTAACGTTTCTCGAATAATAAAACGATAGAAAATAATACTTCCAAATTAATACCTGTAATTTTTTACGTTTTCAAATGCAAAGCTTTCAGATACAAGTTGATATTTCTATATCGTAAAATCAATACCTTGCACCATTGTTGGATTCACGTACTTTGATACATGACCGCATCAATTTAAATAATTAGATTTATTCGATACTCGCATATTTCAAACAAGTATAAACGTTACCAATCAATAGAAATTTTTTTTATAGCGTATATTTCTCTAATCAATAGTGCGGGCTGCTATATTTCCTAGTAGCCATTTTATGCGTCGCATTTAACATTCTTTTTTCACCTTTCCAATTGTCATAATTTCTATTACAAACACTATTTTTATACAAAAATGATAAACAATCATAATTCATCTCAATCGTTAACCAAAACCTGAAATCACCATAAACACGCATCACAGTGGACCAACACTAACCCTGCGTATACCGTTGCTTTTTTCATAAAACACAAACGAGAGAGGTGGAGCACATCGAGAGAGAGCGTGACAGAGAACCAAAGAGACAGAGATGGAGAGAGAGAGGGAGAGGGAATTAGCAAGCGATTAACTTGTCAATCGAATCAGCCGGCCATTGTCGCGTGGACCGCCGGAGGCTTGCGGTCGCATTCGACGTCAGACACACCAACGCGACGCGCAAAATTTTCCTCACCCGCACTGTATCATATATTCCGCTAAAATTCTCCACGTCGACTCCTGGGCTCTGCACTCTCGTGTATCACTCAATTTCACGTGTTGAACAATAATCTAGCTTCCTGCGCAGTAGTAGCACACTTTCGAGGCACAGGGAGAAGAGTCACCAGAGAGAGAGCGAGACTGACAGAGCGATACAGAAGGACACCGACGACCAACGACGACGATGTGATCACCGCTGCTGTGTGCACGAAACTCACGCGCGATAATATCAAACTCCCGCGCGCTCGCTCGCCAAGTCTCTGTGTACAAACGCACGTGTATGTTTATCCAGTGCAGCCGGCCGACACAACTCCGGGGGTGGGAGTAGAGAGAGGTGGAGGTAGGTAGGCAGGAAGAGCGGGAGAGAGAGAACGAGGGACGGTTCTCCGGCCAGGCGAGAGAACCGAAACAGAGATGGAGATGAACGGACAGAGATAGAACGAAGGTGGTGAAATGCAGAAGGGATCGAGAGAGAAAAAGGGGGGAAACACTGGCACGGCAGGACGTGTGTGGTGCGTCTAGTGGCCTAGTGCGTCTACGAACTAGAGCGCGCGCGCGCGCCGACGACGACGACGTCGACAGCGACGGGGTGTGTAGGTGGCACGGCGGAGGCAAGAGCGAGAGAGAAAGAGAAAGAGAACATGTATCGCAATGTATCGCGGCGCTGCCGGCGGCAGCAGCAGCAGCGACGGCGGAGGGGCTCTCTCTCTTTGGTGGGGGGAGTGGCGCCCGAACGGGGGGCTTGTTCGTTCATTCGTTCGCCCCCCTCGCCGGAGGTAGAGGGTAGCGCGTGCGCCCGCTGCTGCTGCTGCTGCTCTGCAGGGAAAAGGAGAGGAGAGAGAGGAGAGTGATACAGCGGGTGGGAGAGGGCGCGCGATACAGACAGTTAAGGCCGGACTACACTACCCGAGAGCTTTTTTCCTAAAGCGTAGAAGGGTTCGCCTATGAATTTTCAGCGACGAGCGAGTACGAAGCTTTTTGTCGCTGTCCAAGGTGAAGAGGAAGAGAGAAGTTGGCGAGAGGAGTTGTCGTGATGGATGATTCTTTTATCGGTTCTGGAAAGTTGTGCTGCCGTGGAGTATTTTTTGCGGTTAATGTGATAAAGTCGAGCGGTGGAGATGTGGTGTTGTGATGAGGTTGGAGGGAATCGTGAGCCAGGGAATTGACACGTAATTGAAAATGTGCATAGAGTAGGAGACATTGCTTTCAAGAAAAGTTATTATTATTATTAATAGATAAATTGGTATAAATTAAAGGAAAAAGTTATGTATACTTCTGAAAATAAAAAACAATTAGAAGAGAAAATAATAAATTAGTAATGATGTTAATGTCGTGAAATTGGAACTTGGTCAGGCACTAATATCAATTTTATTTGAATAAAGCAGTTGTTCTTTAAATAACAAAATGAGTTTTACATTTATCTATATATGATCTTTTCTTGTAGTATTTAAGAATTTCTGATGAGAAATTATAAACTCTAATGAAATGAAAGTTCCGCAATAACTTTTTAACTGCTTCATAATATTTATGTTCTACCAGATTAAATGTTATTAGTTTTGTTAAAAACTAAATTAACTTCTTTAAATATGTACAATTACACTTGTTAACATCGTTATTTTAATCATACATCAAGTAATAATTGATGTTCTAAAAAAGATTTATCATTAAAATTTACTATTATAATTAAGATTTATATCAAGATTTCAATAAAAATTCAGGCGTTTCTAGACTCTATATAAATGAATACTTCCATGTATTATTACATGTTTTCAGAAAATGATCTTTCGAAAAAAAGTGTTATTTTTCCGTTTTCTATAATCAAGTAGATAAGATAATAAATAGAAAAGTCTAAATCGGAATCAAAAAGGATTTAATACATTTTTTCGGTCAGAGTTAGAATCAAGTAGGCTATAGCGTCAAAGTAGACTTTTTTTAGGGGAAATTTCGAAATACGTATTAACGTATCGTTATGAAACATGATTTATAACAGAATTTTGATGCCAAAAGCCAATTTGATTAGTAATTCAATGGATTTAAATCAGCCATAATCAAAATTAAGTAGTAATAACTGCGTAAAATCAGACAATTCATCAACAAAAAGTAGGGCTACGCGTGAGCAAGTCAATAAAATATTTCTGTAATTATTATTTCGCTCTTGTAAATTCTTGAAAATTTCTCTCTTGTCTTGGTCTTGTCAGTCAATATAAAAAGTATTATTGTCTTGAAATTCTTGATCATATTGATGGACATAGACATGTGACAATAAACGAGTCGATTGTATAAGCTAAAATTGCGGGTTTTCTTTCACTTATATCTTCAAAACTAAGGAACATGAGGAAAAATCAAAAGCTGAGCGGGCTAGTGTTTTTCATCGGCTACACATTGCGCGTGACCGGAAATCGATCTGATTTGTCGTTTCTTCTATTTATTGGAAATACGCAAGGTTTCTTACGGGTGTCAACGTGACCTCAAAATTTAGTTATACCAAAAAAACTTTTTGTAAACTGTATTAAAATTAAAAACCAAAGCTGATGGGCCTAGAGCATGCCATAATAAATCGTTATTTCTTAACCTGAAGTCGGTAGGACTTATAATTTTACTAAAATCTTGGAAATACAAAACCGTAAGGAGGGGGAGCTCTGACATCCTTTTAGATGACACGCGCAAGTGAAATAGTAAGATACAATAGTACAATAGTTGACTATTTCAAAAAGGCTTAAGCCCAAATAGTCGGGGAACATGAGGTTCGTGTAGAAGAGGGATTAGTGACGCACTCGTGCGATTTAGTTGAGTCGATTATTTGAAAGATTCTTTAGCCCAAAAAGCCTGAATTGTTAAAATAATCGCTTGCTTACAGTAGCACGTCTGCGTGTCTTCCTCTTCTACGTCGATCTCGTCTCCCCCGGCGATTTGGGTTTAAGAATTTTTTAAATAATTTATTCGTTTACTGTTGCACGTTTCTGTAGCTCTCTTTTTTGTGAGGATCTCGCAAACCCTGGGTATTTGGGTTCCAGACCTTTTCAAATGATTCACTGTTAAAAATGTCCTTAAATTTATGAAACTTTTAAGTTACAAGTTTACTAAATTTTGAGAATAGTGTAACTGAACGAAATTTAATATATAAACTCATTATAGGTTTAATATTAGAACAATCAAATTTCGGCACAAGTATAAATAAATGCCAAATTTGAAATTTGATTTTTCCCACCATATATAGGCTGCCGGCCAGAGCCTAGTTCACGCGCTGCTGCCAGGTGGCGCACCCCCTCGCTGTAGCTTCACGTACGTAAGTAAGTTGGCCCGAGGGGATATAGGAACGTGGCACACATCTCTTCAGTAGATGGTCATCAGCAACTATCGAAGTTTACTGAGTGAACAAAGGCGCCTTTGTGTGTGAATTAAATAATTGTTTTTATTTAATTAGTTATTATAATTATTTCAATAAATTATAACGATTAGAAAATGGTAAGTTATTTTCAAGACACGACAAGATTTTTGACATTCTTGTCACCACAATCTTGATATTGTATCGAAAAGTGTACATAAATATTGTATAAATTACCGTATTGAATATTGAGGCAAGATAATACAATATCAAGACTAATCTTGGTATATCGTGCAGCCCTAAACTGTATCCATGATGATAAGGAGTTAAGAGGCTCTCCTCAGAAGTCTGTCGGGTGCTTAGAATCATGAATATATTTAATAAAATAAATCTTTCAAACAAAAAGGTAATTTTACTTTTCGTATTCTTAACATTTCTATTCAAAATTTTTCTACTTCGCACTTAAAACTCTCTGTTACAAAATATTACTATGAAAATATACGACACTGCAATTACCCGGAGCACCTCCGATAACATCAAACCCAAAGTATCCGTTTAATCAAACTTTAAAAACTTCCAACCATCGCAGTGTGGTCTACCCTTAAAACAGTGTGCCCCCACACAGGCGGCCGCCCATAGAGAAAGAGCATACAGGGGTGCGAGTTCTCTGTCTCCCCTCTCCGTTCGTCTCCCTCTCTCCTGTAAGGGAGAACACGTCAAGCTCCGAAACAGTGCCGCACGACGGTGCACAGTGAAAGAGCCAGTCAAAGTCTCTCTGTGTGCGTACACGAGAGGGTTACTACACCGCCTGTATTTCGAGCCGACTGCCGCTGCGACGGGAGAGAAAGAGCGAGAGAGAGAGGAACGAGAGAAGCCTGTTAACGCTGCTGCCGGTGCCTGCGCGCGAAGGACCCTTCAGGAAATTTTGGGAAAACCCCCGCACGCGCACCTGCGAGAGGGATAAAGAGCCAGATAGAGCGTACACGCGTCTCTCTAGGGCGAAAATTCTCCCTCGCGAGTATATAACTTACCGCGTGTATTATCGGAGTAGTTCTTGCGAACATAATTTCGCGCGACGTGAGTGACGAGCAGGACGACGACGATGACGATGATGAGCCTCTTCACTGCGGCTGCAGCCGGTTTATCAGCGTAAGCGTGGGCGGCATCGTTACTCGGACCCGATAAATCGCGGATTAAATTATCTGGCCGCGTAATGAAGGGCTTCGCCTGCCGTTACCCGAGCGGTTTTTTTTCATCCGCGATGCGTGTGGAGATGAGGCGAGAATGCCGGTACGGGATGCGTTGGAATTTTACGCAACGCGTCCTTTGATGACAGAGTTTAAATACCGGGCCGGTGATGGTATGCAGCGGGCGATGGATAATTTTTTTTAAATAAAATCACGCTTCCGGGAGAATTAATTTATGAATTCATGAATATTTAGAATAGCCGCAGGTTCGGTGGCATTTTTATGTCCGCGTTGATAACGAAGATATCTCGTTATTTGTATTGTCGCGTGGTATGTATAAATATAGCTTTATTTGTGATTCTTAATAATGTGAAAAGATTTTTATTGTTTCTAATTAACACACTCTTTGAGGATATAATAATTTTTAATTTCATAATTTTACATGAATAAAAGAAAGTATCTTCTTTGGCCTAAATGAAATTTTAATTGATTTTATTTGAAAATACCTCACGTGAGCGTAAAAAACAGACCGGCTTTGGTATTTCGAGGAAAATGTCCTTGTCTGTGAAATAAAAAACTTTGAAAACTAAATTTTTTAAATTATTTGTAAAACAATATTACCGTGCTGAAGCCAGAGTTAAATTTGTTCGAATAGCCTGATATTGATATTTGATATTTATTCACCAGAAATATTTACAGTAGAAGTAAATTCTATAGAAGTAAACTTAGTTACTTGTACATAGGCTGGTACATAAAATTACTTAAAAAAACTAACTTACAACTAAAATCCTAGGTTACGAAATATGATTATCATAGTTATATAACGTTACATAAAATTTTTTATACGCATAACAAAAAGAATACTATTTTTTAAATAGTTATTATTGCCAA
>JAPYZO010002165.1:24760-40212 GCA_030522905.1 Torymus flavipes
CATTTAACATTTTTAAAATATTCGTTAGATTATGTATACTTCATTTAATAATTCTCGAGACATGTAAGAAACTGATCTCCATGGAAACTGTTTGCAGCCACAATCCAGCTATACGGCAAGAAATAATTTTCCCAGCTCTGCCAAAATTATCAACCAACAGTACCAGCCCCGAATCCCACCGCATCCCACGAACAAATCGCGCAATCCCCGAAACTCTAGCTCTCGCCGATCTCCAAATCCGACTTTCCTCTTCCCCCGTCTCCTTTCTTGCCCGTATCTCGGCGCTGTCTTCGCCGCGATGCGCAAAATACGCGCAATTATTTAAGACGGTTCACACAGAGCCTTCCTCCCTTCCTCAGCCCGCAAAACAGTCGCCGGCGGCTACGGCTGCGTGACGTCTGTTAGCCGTCTTCTTGCTCTCGGGTTTTACGTAGCCCTCCGGGGAGATTGCCCGGGCCGCTTTTGTGCACGCGCGTATAGAGCCGAATCGAAAGTTAGATGTAAAACTAATATTGCCGTTGTCGCCCGACTGCGGTGCCACGCGGCGACACTGTGCGCGCGGAGAGGTACTTTGCCGAGAGTTCGAGAGACGAGAAAAGAGAGGGAGAAGAGATGCCGCTACGCGAGTGAAGTCTAATTATGGCTTTTTCTTTAATCTGCTACCGCTGGCGTTTTTCTCTTTTGTGCGCCGTTTTCCAGGACCCCTTTGGATTCATTTGATGTTGCTCTGATGCCTTTGTCTTAAATGATACTTTAAGGGTAGTTGCGTTGTTCTTATTTTAGAAGACGAGTTGAATGTTTTTGTAGTAAGAAAGTGTAAGTATTTCAGTGTTATTATAATCAATTCAAGGCTGCAGATCCCAAAATAATAAATCAATATTCGCGAATTTCAAAAATTCTAAAATAGTGCAAGTTACACCGAAGGTGCTCAAAAAATAGCATAGCTGACTACCGATAACAATTATTTATAGGTCGTCTAAAGATTTAATCCCTATAATATCGTATGAATCCCGAGTTATTTTCAGTTAGAATTGACTAGAATAAATATTCACCTTTACTCTATGTGTATGCTGTTAAGATTGTTAATTATCAAGGAGGATCCCAATCAATGCGTAACAAGGTATGGGAAATGCAGAGAAATACACAAAACCAATACACTTGTTCTGAGCTTGACAAAATAAGATATTAAACAAGAAAATTAATATCGGTAAGTGAAGGGAACACTGAAAAAATAAGGGTAAAAATAAGAAGAAAAAATCAATATTTTACGCCACATTCGGTAGTCAAAATTGAAAAAAAAATTACTTTCTAAATTAAATATTTTCTCTTTTGTGCACGGATTAATTCGTATGTAAATCAAATTTGAACGGATTCTTCAGGTTTTTAACATTTTTATATTTTTCCTATTGATATGTATCAAGGCCATTAGTTAAGATGCTCCCTTTTTTTTATCTACAACATTATACAAATTTCATAATAAAAGGTTATACACTAAATTTCTCTCTCTGCTCGCCTTCAAATTGTGATGATTATACTTCTTTTTATATCTTTATTTATTTGATTTAAATTAGTGACTGATCTTTCAAGGCAACACTTTAGCTTTTCAACTCGTTAAATAAGAATAAACTCATAAAATCATTAATTTATATAAGCGCACCACGTATAAACGTGCGAAACCATTTACGCTTTCCACCTTCTTATTACAGGCCAACCCCCGCTCGCGCATCGGTAAGAAAAAACCTCACAAGCGCATACCGTAATGGTTAACAATAACGGCTGACGGCTGACGGCGATCACGGCTCCATCGAAAATTAATCATCGTAGTGCCGGAGAGCGAATAATCGCGCTTACGCTCAATCCATTAAATCTCGGAGGAGGTAGAGAAAAAAAACAAGAAGAGAGAGAAAGCTACAGGCACGAAAACACGACGATATGAAATTCCTAAACAACGGCTATCGATCGGTGTGCGCGGGCGCTTTTTAGCTACGGGAATTCCACGAGATATGCGGAATCGTTAGGCCGGGCTCGCCGTGAAAGAAAAAAAAACGGCGCGGGAGACGAGACCCCGGATAAGCAGCGAGGAAATGAGGGGGAAAAGGTGGATGAGGAGAAACTGCGATAGGAAGGGTGTGCGGGGCCGCGGGAGTCGGCTAGGAAAACAATTGTTCGTAAGATGCTGTGTTTATAGTTAATGAAAATTGAAAATGGCGTTATAGTTTAAGTAACGTAGTGTTATTATTAATTAAGGCTTGTTAATCAAATATCTATTTTGTAAATAGAATGCTGCGCATTTTTGTAAATAAGTTGACAATAAAATTCATTCTTGCTAAGGGTGCATAAAAAAATACACACACACATTATAGAATAAAAATTCAAATTGAAACTTATATTTTGAAAAAAAAAACTATGTTCATAATATAATAAATAATTATTAAAATTTCATCCGTTTCTGTTTAACTGTTATGTGAAGTTTTTATTTACTTTAGCAGTTATTTATTGCCTACACACCAAATAGTAAGCTTACTATACAAGACGAATTTTCCGATAGCCCTCCTCCGCGCGCAAACATCGAACCTCCCATTTAATTACGGGCGCCGAAAATTATTTTCCCCGGCCGTAAATTCATGGCCAAATCGGCAATTTATTAAAAGCGTGTTCCGCGCTCGCGCGAGATAAAGATGGCGAGATAGTCGGGGAATACGCTAGACGGATGAAAATGAATGTAAAGTAAGAGAAGGCTGGCGCTACGATCTCGGGGAGAATCTTAGCTCGCGGCTATATGAGAGGCGGGCTCTCCGGCTATATTCGTCTAGAGGAGCTCAATTTCAATTTCGAGCCCCCGGGGTGTCGTTGCGAAACGAATATAATTATACGGAATAATTCTGACATGGCGCGGCGGCGCGGTACAGCGAACGCGCCGAGGAAACGAAAAGACTACTTGATGCTTAAGGGATTGCCGCACGCGCGTGCGACGCCGCTTCTGGCTTTCCCGGGCGCGAATTTGCATAAATTTAGCGCGAGCGCGTACATTTTCTACTTGGCCGCGCGCCTTAATTAATTGCAGATTTCAATCGCGCGCCTCGCGAGTATACGGTGGAGTGAGGGGTGCTCGAGCGTCGGGAGACAATGCGTGTGTGTTTCAGGGTCGGATTCGTTCTGCATCGTCGTTTGAGATAACGAAGATTATTATGGCGTTTTCGTAGGAGAGTGCGAAAGTATGAAGATGGTGACATTTTAGTGTGATTGTTGATGTCAAGAGTGTAGAGAGAAAGATGCAGAGTATTTGAAAATTTTGTTAGATTGATAATTTTCATTAGGATTATTGTTAGGAGCGAGGGTTTGCAAATAATTAATATCAAACGGAGATGATTCGAGAAAATAGCACTGCATATCTTGGTTGGGGATCAAGCCAGGGACGGTTCATTTTCGTGACGGATACTCCCTCGGCTGAGCTGCCGCTGCTTCCATGCATCTTTCCTCGAGGTGTATGCATATATCGCAAGTGCAACCTGACCCCGACCGTCACGTCAGATATTCCACACGTAACGGTTCAAGAGATTCATTTAAATAGTAGAAAGTTAAGTTAAATTTAAATACTTTTTTGTCATGACGAGTGCAAAGCTTATGATTTAGCGCATGCTTTTTTATTGAAGCGTGTGAGAAATCGAGCTTCACACATGATAAAGTAATTATAAAATGATAAAGTCTCTCATCAAAACATGATTAACTCATCTAATGTACTAAAATTAAAAACTACTCTCACTAAAATAAAGTTACATTTAAATTCTTTTTCAGTTTGGCAGCTTGAAAGTCTGTGGAGGCATTTGAAATTGAAGTATTTCAATGTACGAAATAAAGATAATATGACCAACGTAGAACTGAAATTTGTAAATATGATGAGACGAATTCCTGTGGCAGTATAGCAATTATTATTAAAACGGAGTTAAATTCAAAGATAAATTATTGCAACTCCTGGCGATCCGGCAGAGTTTCGAAGGATTACATAGAATATACTAATAGATTTATCCAAATTTCGCTTATATTATAAAAAGTATTCCAACAAATCTGATATAGAAAAAAATCGTATTATTAATGAAGTTCATAAAAGAACAAAGAGATAGCGAAGAAGACATGAAATTAAAAATGCCTAATTGAGAAATCTTTAACTGCTAATATCTGTAGCACCTATAGACATTATATTCGATCTCAGAGATACAGTTCTAGGAAGAAATAGATATGATATAATTTACATAATAATTAATGAACAAATTATTAAACATATCTCTGAATAAATTGTTAGAAAAAACGTCAAATTTTAATATTTTATTGAAACACATAATAATATTCTTCAAATAAATAATAAATAAAAATTTTCGACATAAGTATGCAATGCTAAAATATTTGCGCCACATAAATCCTCACTTCTGTTGCTATAAACTTATCATTACATGTGTGGATACACAATAACAGTATAAAGTTAATTCTTCTATGTAACATGCTAGTTTATTAATCACTCACTCTGTTAACACTTTACTCTATACTACCTTTCGTTTACAATAAAAACAACTCCAAAAAATCTCGATTATTTCCCCCACAACCACTACAACCCACGTCATAATTCACATAAACATGCACCCTCCACCTCCATCATCAAGCAGCCACTTAAGCCACTTCCGTCTCCCCTCACCCCAGCCTCGAAAAATCAGCGAAACCATGATCAACGCGCGCGCACTGCAGGGGTGGGGGGAAGGAATTGCCACGTTCGACTCAATGGCATTCCGATAACGCTTACGCTGCCCCTACTCTCCGCCTTCCACTCTAGTCGAGAGAGGCACGCGCGCTAGCGCGCTTGTCTCCGTCGAGAGCGCGCGCGAGCGCGTACTTGACTTAATTTTCATTCGGGACATTCCGCAGCGGCAGGAATTTCGAGCCATTAAGCACTTGCTATCTTTCGGGAGGGAGGAAGAGCGCGCGTTAATATGCCGCATGGCCACCCGGCCAGCCGCGACCGGCTTGAATCACGACCCGAGTATGAAGGCCGGCTGCATGCGCGTGCGACGATCGCGAAAATAATTAGATTAATGTCGACGAGAAGCGTGCGTGGGTTTGGGAAGCGAGTGGGTAAACGGGATTCCCGATATTTCGATGTTTTTGAGTAAGAGGGAAAGATTGAAGGAATATATGCTGAGAATAGTTGGTTTAATTGGAAACATTTTTTTTTTGGAGAAGGAATAGTAGACTAGATCTGCTGTGATGTAAGTCTTTTAGTATAACGTTAGTTTACTCTACTTGAAGTCAAATATTTTATGTAGGTTTGTGATTGAATTTATATGAATGATTTTAAATAAATAAATAAAAGAGTCAATAACAGAAGATGATGCAGTAATCTATTTATTGAGGGTGGAGTAGATATTCGTTCAATGACACAAGAACCACTTTGATCGAAAAAAGAGATGTACATTAGCGCTTTGACGTTTAGTTCTAGTTATATAACAGGAAAACGTCTACTTTGTTCGTCAATTTCTTAAAAAAAATTATTTTTTTTTATATGATTCATCAAAATTATCATCATGACGGAATCAGAAAACCACAAATAATTATTATCCACTGACGCTTAGAAATACTTAAAATAATTTTCTAAATTAATGCTATATGTTACGTTTTATATTTGATTTGCCTTTTCTCATCAGACAACGAAAATGGAATCCATCAGCATATACGAATGCTGTTCATTTGTTTGAGGTGTAAAAAGTCAAAACAAAAAATGGAGACAAATAGATTTTCGTTTATTTAAAGTATCGACCTGCTCGCTTTATTTTTTTTAATTAACAACAATACTCTGAAAACAGTCGGCACTAGAATAATGCCTTTTGTTGATGTGATACACGATATAAATTGGATGTGAAAATATTGAAAACAAACAGAAGAAGAGCAATGTTTGGATACCCGTTTATTGATTAATACTATATACTGAAAATCAGAATACGTTTTCGTCGGCGATCGCGTTTAAAATTAACTATCTGTTTGTGAAACATTTACAGTGTAAAAGAACAATATTCAAGTGTAGCTTATTTATATCCTTCAATGATCATTGACCTCGACAAAATTATGCGAGTAAAATCTTGCACTCTTGTTTTTTAAATCTGGAAATTAAGTTCAGACTGTACAGAAATGTTACAAAAGTAACCAAAATCTGAATTATAGGCACATTCACGGTATGAAGCACAGTACATTTAATTATTTCAGAAAAACCGTACAACACATGTCACGATAATCCATCCCTCGTCTAACATAGACATCATCATGTAAATTTCCGAGCGCTCGAAGTGAAAGGGATCGAGCGCCGCGCTCGTAAGTTGTATCCCACAATTTGTCAGTCTTGCAGGGCGCGAATTTATCTTTCAATTATTTTATTCCTCCGCCTTTATCAATCACTCGCGGCGCGCATTCCCTCGAATTCGACAGCCCGTTTCACCGCTACTCGCTGCCCCCTTCCGTACAGATCCTCTCTGAAGGAGAAGGGGGAGACTGGGAGGCAGAGAGGGAGCCTGAGGCGGCTCGTTCCATTATCCAGATATTAGCCATCGGGGAGCCGCGCAATTGCCGCAGCCTGAATAATTTATTCTAATGCGATATTGTGAGAGGCATAACGGTTACGGCTTCGCCGATTTGTTTTTAATTAGAAGCTGTATGCCTATCTATATCTATACGAGTTGTTAAACTTCTTTTTTTATCTTTTCGCATATATTAGAGTTCTTGTATGTTTACTAGAAAGAGGAAGTTATATTTTTTAAATTGGGTGACAATATGTTATAGTAATTTTACTGTAAGAAAATAACACATCATAAAGTGATCATGATCTTATAGATCAACAATACATCTATAAAGTTTATAGTTTAGATTATTATTATATAATTTTTTAAACCCAATTCAGAATCAACCGCAAAATTTAAAAGCCAACTCTTAACCTATAATTAAATTTTATAATTCAAAAGTCAACTCTCAGTTTATATAAGCAGATTAAATTTTTTTAAATTAATTTTCAAATTGACTTACTATTTTTGGAGCTATTCTGTGCATGAATTATTTTAGAATCAGATTTACTAAACAGAATCTCCTTCTTATTATTCCAATTGACCTTATTAAATCGAAGGCATTCAACTTTTAAATTAGCATAGTATTTTAGTTTAGGTCTCTCCTTAATATTCCGTTACATGATATTTATTCAAACAACTTTTTCAGATACTCTCAAACCCTGCCTCTTTATAAATCATTTTGGGCCCCACTCAAGACTTAACATTAATAATAACTCTAGTTCATCAAAACTAGTCGAAAAATAACGACTGTCATTCAAAATTGGCCTCTACTTCTCCTAACCTACAAAAACAGTCACCCAAAAACGTGGAAAAATTTCTACCGAACTTCCTCGACACACATCGCAGGCGAATTTTACATCGACGAAACGTCCCCGTATAGTCACGCGAGTAAATCCCCAAAGCGCAAAGCAAACTGATATTTCCAGGCGACGCGGGCCGCATACGTATAGGCGCACACGTCAAGATCAGCGCGCTGCCACCGCGACGAATTTCGGGAATCCGTCATATTATTGCCTATGCGCCTGCGCCTGTACCTGACGCAATGCATCTCGCGTTTTTCCGCTGACAAGCCCCATTCGCATTTTTTTGCACCGCAGTGCAATAACTTTTCTCGCGCGGAATTAAATGGCGCACGCGCGCGTGAGGGGCTGTTTTGCAGGACGACGACGGCGACTTGTGCTGCGCGTTCTAATATATATGATAATGGGAGCGAGATGGATTGAAGAGGTTGCTGTTTGTTTAGCATTCTCGTATTGTAGGTTTGATGGATTAAAAAGGTAATGCGCGTTACCGTCTGGAATGCATTTGGCGCAGGAGTGGCGGGCACTGCGTTACGTCTGAATAAGTGTGTACACAAACTGGGTTACAAACGAGATAATGCAATGTAGCGCGCGAGAAGTAGTTCTTGATCGTTCCCGTTTCGTTTTAACGTCTGCCGGGAAGAATTTGTATTTCGTAGATCGTGTAATTGCGTTTTAGCTTTTTGATCTCGAGATGATTGTCGCTGTTGTTTGAAAATTTATCTTTGCAAATATAAAAAGACGTAAACACGTATTTGAATTGAAAAATTTTTAAATTACACTAAAGTAAAATCTTTTTTTTTTTATATCCTACAACTATGCTGTTAGTGTGATAACAGAATGATAATCTTCCATAGACTATCCGAACCACTGTATGCTTTTCTAAACACCCAAGGTGACCTTATTCTTGTCTGATATTATTTTAACGTTAAGGTGCAGGCTTGCGAGTGTTACGGTGCAGCGTTGAAGAAGGAGTATAAGAAGAAAGACACGAAGAAGAGGAGAAAAAAAGGAGAAGGTCGACGAAGGCTGCCGCTGCTGCACGCTTAAATGGCCTGATACATAAATATGCAATTAATCAAGTTAACTACCGCGACGCTCAAGCTTTTTTCTCCGACTCTTCCTCCTTTTTTGGGCGGCCGTTGTCTTTTTTTCAAAGGCCTTTTTCTCTCTCTGTCTCCGTCTCTCTTCCTTTCACTACGACGAGAGTCCCGAGCGCGAGAAGAAGTATTATTGTATGTATAGTCGGGTTAAATCATCCTTGGTTGTAAATTAGATGTTCGTGTTGATTTAGAGAGAGAGAGTCGAGAAAGCCAGTGTTTTACTGCTTTTTGAATAACAAAACGAACAAGGTAATGAGAAATATATGTGACAAGAATCAGAAGAGAAAGGGTTTGTTAACCTAAAATGTTAAAATCACTTGTCATTAGAAATATTATCATAAATGATATGCATGATTATCAAAAATATTATTTCTTCTTTTATATATTAGTTATACATCAATTTTTTTTATCAAAACAAGTCGAGTATTTTATTACTTTGAATAATTATTATGTAGGCAAGTAAAAAATATTGTTGAGTTAATCTACCTCCCCATAATAAAGGGCACAAATTATTTATATTTAATAATCGTCGCTATGTGCGTAAGGAGTGCCAAATCTGTCGCCCGTCCGAACTCTCACTGTGCGCTAGGCACCAACCCCCTAGCGGCCAGCCGGACAACTACGTACGAGACTTCCCCCACTCAATGGCTCTTCCTCCAACCAAAATAATATTTAAATATTCACCATTATACTTACGCAAAAGTTTTCATAAAGTTAAATTAAGCTTAAGATAGACAACATTTTCATGTCCTCTTTATCTTTCGCCAATATTTGGGTAAAGTTGTTTCAAACTTTTAGAAACTTTATTTATTTATTTGATTATTTATAACATTATTATACAGGCGTACCCTCTTAGTTTGGTAAACATTCGCCAAACTTATGCGGAATTGTCATCCTTCAGTGGCATTTCAAAATTTTAGTTGAACTTCATCCAAATATAATCTAAAGTTAAAACCTAGAATACAAAAAATACTTGTGATGTTATCAAAATACATTGACTAAACAACGAGTTAAATTTTTTCAATCAACATCCAACATTTAAACAATTCTCTTTGTCATTCATCTCATCAAACGTCATTCCACCATTCATATTACGCATACCATTCCCCCTACAATTGTTTAACCGACAATTACGATTTGTAATCCAACACTCAAACCAACAACAGCAACAGCCCAGGCTAGATATACACTCCCGAAATCTTTGACAACAGAGTCCGCGAGCGTGTAACGCTCCCCCCGACACGTCGATAATCGGATTCAATCGCGCGGACGGACGAAAGCGAGCACTCGCGCGTTCAAATCCCTATGCGCACTCGCAGGGGGCGCGATCGTCTCTCTCTCTCTCTCTCTCTCCCCTTTTTTCCTTCCACGATGCGCGGAGCTGAATGTAGCTGCGCGCATTTGCTCAAACGGCTGTGCGCGCGCTCGAATTTCCCAGGGCCTTGCACGCGGACGCGCACTCGGCGCGCAAATGACTCGGAATCGAAGCCGCTAGACTGCGAGGAGGTGACGCGCGGAACGTTGCTATTCCGCTTTTGCGCATCTTGTTTGTCGTTTGCGGTTATTGGGTATTTGGATGAATATTTAAAGAATAGGGAAAGGGGAAGGGGGAGGGTGTCCATGGATACATCCAGATCTTATGGGTACAAATATATAGGACGAAGTCACGAAAATGTACGTTTACCTGTTTGCGCATGAATATATGATTACTGCAATAATGAGTAAAAATCCCTCGTGTATAATATATAAATAACGTTAAATTATTTATGTAATCATTTTCAGGCCTGGTAAGTATAATTAAAATCGGTTCAAACTAAAGTCTGACTAAACTTGGGTGTGACGACTTTTTTAAGCATCATTCAACTATTGACTACTACTAATTTCATTTCATAACTAAAAAATCAAACTTATTTTAAACGGCATTACTCATTGAATCCTTATGTGCGCAACCTACAAAATCTATCTAATCGTCTATAGAATCAAAAAAACATAAATTTTGATACGTTATTAACTCTTATTATAGACTACATTTTTAAGTATTTTAAATAATTGCTCCAAAAACATTTAATCTTATTTTTTTATCTTCAGGTAGATGATGAAATAATATTGACTTATTAAATACAATTATTTTGTCTTAATACTAGACTATTTTCGATTCATCAACCCTCTGACTTGATTATTTTGTCCACCTCTTAACAGTTTACCCTTCACCATTCAACGCCATCATCCGAGCAATAAATAACTCTCACATCACCATCCTTCTTACCCCTCTAGTAGCACGAATCAACGAACAGTCATCCTCACTCCCTTCAATAAGCAATAACATCCTCCACCCCCACTCCCCTATCGCCTCCTTTCTCCTCGACTTTGCATTCGCTCTTGACGACCCGGCGCGCTGCCTGAAAGATAAGCAACATAAATTTTGTGAATGCGCTCGTGCCGCGCGAGCACTCGGATGACGGCTCGCTCGCTCGCTAGCTTGCGCGCGCGCTCTTTTAATATTGCCCGCGTCGACGCTGAAGTATTTACGACTCGGGCAGCGTAAAAGCCGCTCTCGTGTGTCCTCTCCCTCTCTCGCGTGTCGTCCGATCCGTGCTTTGCTCTTTTTCCCCCGCCACTGCTCTTCTCTCTGCCTTTTTCTTTTCATCCTGTTTATCAGCTCCTGCCTTCTGTCCCCGTTTTCTCCTGCCGCCTCTTAGCTGCGTTTTCTTCGCGCATATGTTTTGCGCTTTTAAAGATGTGTAAAGAGGCGCATGCATGGGGGTGCATGAAAACGCCTCGGTTTACAAGATTGAGTCGAAATAACAGTGAATTCTAGGGCGTTATGTAAAGGAGGCAATGTAACTGTAAATACACGTATGGAGAATGCAAAAGAAAATTTGTAAAAACAGACATTGAAAGGGTCTCATGAGAATGCTTGTTTACTATTATATATTCATAAAATTGAACACATTAAATTTTATTATTGGCTGTTGCATAATGACTGCTATATTGTAAAATTCATAGATTCGGAATATAAGTTTCAAAACAATCCACTTGAATAGTTCTTTTGTTTTAATATTTTATACTTCATTATTATATATGTAGATATACTTTGTATTTTAATTAATCTCCTGTAAGCAAAAAAAACCCTTTTAGCTTATTATCTTATATTAAGCGATGAAAATCCAAATCCATATTCAAACATAAACTTTAATAATTTTTCAGTATATTAACATACTTCCTCTTTAAAGTGCTTTTTATCTTAAAATTCACTTAATTGTTTAGTTGGATGAGAACAAATCTTATTAAGAAAAATAGGGTAGAGCGCGTATCGATCAACATCCTGTCTCCCCCTACTCTATCATGCACGCCAAAATAAACAATAAAAATTATGCGACTTACATCTGGATTACTCTGTGTCATAACAATAGCGTAGGAGAGAGGCAGTTTATCTGCCACAATGTTACGTTTTATTTATTATTTAAAAAGAAAAACCGTTAAATAAAACTGTTTCCAAATAACATACGCACTCTATAAAGTACTACCACACATACACAGTATAGATAAACATACGCGCACACACACTCGTACTCTCGTATATGTTTCATTTACAACTTTTTATCATTTCCTCTTTGCCTCCTCTCCAGCCTCCCCTTTGTCTTCTCGCAAGTTCTAGTTTCATTTTTGCCCCCGACGCGCGGCAACGTTTCCGGGACTGCATCGTAACGTCGCGTCAACGAGATATCCGTCACACTCGCATGTACACGCGCACACACTCACACGGAGGGAGATGATGTTGCTCTGCCATCCGTTGCCCCGTATTTATAACTTCTCTCCCACGGCCATTTCTCCCGGCAGCCGTAGGTGTAAGGGAGAAACATTGGACGCGGCACGGCGTCTTTAAGAGGAAAAAATGAGCTGGGTTATCGCGATGTGTCGCGCGTACTCTCTCTCTCTCTCTCCCACTCTCTCTCTTTCTCTTCTCACAAGCTGGAAATAACTCTTTTGCAATGGGCACTGTCAAGTGTTATCTTGAAGATGGGTTGTTGAAATTGCATGGAAAAACTGTCAAAAGGAGATCAAAATTGTAGAAAGCAATTAAGATAATTGAGAATGTGAAAAAATCGGAGATGGAACTGTATCCCAATATACATGCGAAGAAAATTGAGCATTGATTCACTATTTTCTAAACAAATTTGGATGTCCAGGCTTATTATTCTTAATCAAAATTCTGGCTTCATAGAATCTTGATATTTTCTAGCTGAAACCCAGACAGTTTTACTTGAGTTTCTAATTAAGATGATCCACTTATTACAGACACGATTAAACTCATCAATTTGTTGTTATATTGTATATATCGGCAAATCCATAATACTTTTCACTATTGTGTGACTTTTTTTAGGTAATTTCTGCCTGCTTTTAGTATGGCTTGCGAAGCACGTAAACGAGACTAGGTGTAAAATCTTCAATTTTTACGTAGAAAACAAGTCCTGTAAACCATATTAGTATGCCACGCAGGCCGTAACCTGGAGATAAACAAAAATTTCCAAAAAAGTCAATTTTTTCACTCTTGAAAAATTTGCCGATATACATAAACAATCTCTATTTTCTTTCTATTATTTTGATTACTTTTGATTTGTAAATATTTGACGTCTTAAATTATGCTACGTAAGATTTACCAATAATATTGAACAAAAAAAGGAATTCTATAATCATTCATGATCTTCTTATTCATTATCATTAAATTAAAACAATCAACAGATATTTCATTTTTTACCCTCATTCCTCAAAATGTATTTACAATGAAAATGAAAAAAAAAACCATCGCATAGCCACCCATCATAAACCTTCCTCAACAGCGGTATTTTCATGTCAACAAACGCCACTATTCTCCGCAACAGGCCATCTAACGACAGATGACGACGCGCATCTGCTGCAGACCCTATAACCATATCGACGGCGACGGCGCACGTACTAACGGCAAAGACACAGCTATAGCTCTGTACGGCGCTCAGCGCGTAAATATTAATTGCCCGAAATTACATGTAAATACCGGCGGATGAGGGCCAGAGGAATCGCTGGCTCGTAGACTAGAGAAAGGACGACGGCGTGGCGCGCATCCCAAATGGACCATTATTCCATCAGCGACGCCAAACTGCTGGGTAACTCGACCAAAGAGGCAAAGACGTACGGCTCTACCTCACTCCCTTCCTCCCTATCGGCCTCTCTACATGCATAAACGAGCCATCGGCCGTTGCAGAGATGCTACACGCGCTAAAAATTTATGCCTCTGAGGTGGATGTTTATACTCTTCGCTGTGTGCGTGTGTGTTGGGGATAATAATAATATATGGATGGTCGATGGATCATTTTTGCTAGAGTTTTATTAATTGGGATGTGACATAGAGAATTCTATAATAGAATATAGATTTAAGTTCATAGTATGATTTGTTTAGATGAAAGTAATGGATGAGAAAATAATGAATGTTTGATAAAAAAAATTTTTGAAATTTCTCATAAACGAAAATATATTAGTCAGTATCTTAATACTCTTTTGTGATTGAACTTTGTATAAAGTAATGTCTATATTAATTTTAAAAATTTCATCTTCAAAGTACAGAATGTCTAAAACGTTCTACAAATCGATGATGAAAGAAACCTTTCGTTTATTTAATATACCATTTTTTTCATTTACAAATTCATAATGCATAAGCTGTTTGTCATTAAAAATCTGGATGAAAAGCTCATAATATAAGCAATAAGTCACAGGCTCTGACTCTCTTCCATATATGAATTATCATCAAAGCACCCTAAAAAAATGTCTCTCTCAAACTAAACCAACAACAACCTGTTCCAACATCCCATCCCCCACGTCTCTCCGCAATCTACTCTCCGCCCGCATGAATATACACATCCCGCGTAACGTACGTCCACTCGTCCGTCCACTTTTTCTCCTCGACTCTCTCTCTCTCTCCCTCTCTTGATGTATTCCAGGGCCAAATTAATCCCGACCGCGGGAACATAGCGCGCGATCGCGGAGACACACGAAGTTTGTCGACAGACAGGAGGTAGGGTTCGCCCTCACCCTCTCACTCCCCGGGACAGCTGATTGCTTGATTTCGACAAACATTCCGCGAGTACGCGCGCATACTTTCGAATATTACCCCCGCGTAACGAGGACTGGTGTGTGCGCGGAATTCCTGTGTGCGCCCGCAGACCGAAAACTCGCCGTTTAATTCTTAATCGTGTTAAAACTACGCATGGGACGGGGAGAGGAGAGAGACGGCCGGAAATAGTCGTGAATTTTCGAGTGGGGAGCCCGAGATTATTTGAACTATTCTGCTCGAGACTCTCAGCCCGGTGACTGGAATAACTGTATATAAGGAAATTCAATTTTTCGTGCGTATTACTTTTGTATCTTTTTGTTTTGAGCAATGCTTTGCACGCTCGTTATTTTTAGGTTGATTTTGTGCCGTTCACTAACATCCTGATAATTTGTTTTGAAAGCAGTCAGTGGAAACGGATTGTAATTTGAATTTGTTCTGAATGCAATTGTATAAAAGAATGGATTTTCAAGCAGAACATTGAACAAACTATTTTACGATATCATAGAATTGTATTTTTTAGTTACTAAATTCATGCAGTATCAAAATTCTTAATTAGATTGATGTACATTTTTCATTAAAATGAAAAATAAAAGCATTAATAATCTCTTTTATAATTATCAATTTATTTTTAATTAAAATTTGTCAAATATGTTTACGTTTCGGCAACGTAATCGAATATGAAAAATTCACTTCGCAGTTTTAATCGCTTAATATTTAATTAAAATTGCATAGCTTATAAAGCCCTGCCACTTTACATGCACTTTTAGGGTGGGGATAGGTTTTTAGAAAATATTTTTGCCGAAAGCTAAAAATACCGAAAGGTTACAAACAAAGAAAAGTCGAATGCCGAAATAAACAAATGCCG
>JAPYZO010002167.1:0-15427 GCA_030522905.1 Torymus flavipes
GGATATATCTAACAATATATTAAAATATCCTCGTAAATTATTGTAATCGCCGTTATCTGAATATTGATCTTTTTTTCATTATTCAATTTAAATTTAGAATTCACATAACATTGAAAATTCTACTATTAAAAATATTTGAAAATTCCGTCACCGAAATATTAAGCTCACACAACCTTAAAACACTTCGATTCCCGATCAATCAACAGGATATCGCGCAGACCAATTCTCTCCATCTCCACCCCCTCATTTCATTACTCAATCAATCGCAAACCCCCGATTTAACTTCATCCTCTAAAATTAACCCTCGCCTCTTTCTCTCCTGCGATTCTTGCCAAAAATCCAAATACACTCTCTTTCGCGTGGGCGCGCGCGGCAGCGTTCGTGTATCCGCGAAAATTCATACGTCGGCGCGCGTGCCTGCCGGCTTCCGGCCCGTCAGGCACGTTCTCGCTTCGCTCATACTTGCTCGTTCCTTCCATTTTTCCTTTATCGAGCCGTTATAACGGCCGGATCTCCGGGCGACTCTATTTTCGGCGCGCGCGCGATAGAGACGTTTCGCTTGAATGATGGTTTGATTTGCCTCCTACTCCCTCCGGGAGTTTCTGTTCTATATATTTCGCGAGCGTTTGTAAGGAAGAGAGAATGAGCCGTAAATAGTTTGAGGATTGTTTACTACTCGCTCTTTACCGCGCCGCCGCTGCCGCGCTTTGGCGTGCGCGCGAGTGAACGCGAGAGTATGAAGGGAGAGTGTATTTATGTGTATATGAGTGTGGGTGTGTGCATGGGCGGTGAAATATTGATTTCGGGGGTTCGAGGCGGCGCGCGGGTTTTGCGGGAGAGTTCGGTGGTGCCGGAGGTAATTAGTGAGTGATAGGTTCCGTGATGATTTGCGAGAGAAGGTTGTGTACGATGTAGTGGTCATCATAGAGTTTATAGTATATAAATTATATAAGTATATAAATTTCAGAAATTATGAGAAAGGAATGATTATAAATTTGTTTATCAAATAGAAAGTGCAGAGTTTTATTTGATGAAATTAATAAGTCAAATTGCAAGAAATAAAGACAATGAAGTTTCAACTGCGTCTGCGGCTCAACTTTACGGCTATTTTATTATCCGAATAAATCGCTCAGCTGCTGCACATATAATTCTTTTTTAATGTGATAATATAACGTTTTAGTATATTGTTGATGGAAGCGTATAAACAATTTGTGAGAAAAGAATTTCCGAACACACCCACAACATTTCATAGACGTGTGTATCTCCGGAAAAAAACGGATTTCTGCTCCAACGAAATATTAGCTACTTTCTATATTTTACGACGCATCGCAGAGAATAAATTTCTACAACGTATAGATCACGATAATAATTTCCATAGGTGGTCGTATAAAATCCAGGCTCGCGCGACACGTTATAAATAATTTTCGCTGACAACTTTATACAGGAATGCAGTCGTTTTAAGATCTATAAACGAGAAATTTTATTAATACGCGAAGACGATCTCATACTGCACCTCTATATATACAGGCGACAATAACGACTCACGCACGCGTGCGTCTCGGAAAAATTGCGCTAAATTATTCACGACTCGCTCTCGAGAACCTATAAGCAGATTAAAAACGCCGTAAATCACCGTGTACACTTATTTTTTAATTCCTCGAGAAAAAAATTTTGCAGACTCGCGGGCGGCGGCATTAATCTCGCTCCGAATTATGAAGGAAACGGCGACGCTGACGCTTAATCATCCTCCACGCGCGCGAGCTCAGGTAGCACTTCTTAAACCGTTCTCGGACAAAACAAATATAGGTATATCAGTGTATGAGTCTTAAAAATCATCGGTGCGAGAAAAAACTTGCGATTATTAATTTTCCATCGAGTTCGCGCGCGCGCGCTCTCGACAGCTGCAAATTGAAATATTATTCTCGAGGCCGAAGCCATTTAGAGCGAGCGCGAATCGCTTCTACACACTCACACACACACACATATATACGCTGGTGCACAATTTTTTTTCCTTAATTGTACGCCTCTTCCCAACTTCCTCGGCGCGCAGCGCGCTTGGCGTTGTTATTAATACGGGCGATTAATCGCGTTTTCTCGCTACTAGATTTTCCACGGGCGCGCATGTGCGCGAGAAAACGATTGCGACAAGGCTTCTCTCTCTCTCTCTCTTGGGCGAGGGGGATACAAATTACCTACAATGCCCCCTTTTAACGGGCCCCGTAATGGCCGACTCCTTGCGCGCGCGGCGAGTATAATCGCCGATATAGGATGTGCGTATGTATAGGAGAGCCGCGCGGCGTGGCTATATGCACGGAAAATAATAGAGAATAAGCGCGCGAGAGACGTCGAATTATTAATCTTGGCGTTAAGTGCGCGTAGATGCGTTAATTTTAATTGATATCCGAGAGCGAAGAGTATAGCGCAGTTGCATCAGGTGCGGTGCTATTGTAATGATTGAGCGATTATGTGCTCGCGAGGTGGCTGTTCCGCGACTCGTTAGCAGTTTTATTGGTCTGATGAGGTCGGTTGTTAAGGTTTTATGGACGTAGAGAGCGCGCGCGACTGACATGATTTTCGCTCTTTTGTTGGCTGAGAGACTCTTGTTTTTTTCATGAAGGAGGAGAACATTTTCTTCTAATCACTGCGGTAATTCGTCTTACTACGCGCACACACGAAGATGAGTAAGTTCGCTTATTTATACTCGTTTGTAAATGGTAGGAGCGATTTGTGATAAATTGAGTTTCAGTATAAAGGATGATAGGTAAATATTAGCATTTTCTATTAAATATCCAGCATTTGTGATCTTTTTATAATTTAATTTTAGTATAACGACGATAGTTAATATTCTTACGATCACAACGTAAAACCGCACTTAAACAAATCAACGCTTCCCACAAATTACCGTCACCCAGGCATATTCCACCGGGCCCATCCCATCCTCTCTCTCTCTCTCTCAATTTATCTCTAACCTACCCTTTCTCTCTCTTTCTCTCCTGCGTTCCTCCTGAATGAACTCGCTACCTCGCGCGCGCGCCGCGAATTTATGAATCGCCTCTGTCTCCTAGGTCCCGCGGGCGGAATATCGAGTCGCATTATACGCCGGCGCGCTACCGCATAATCCTTAGATAATTCGCCTCTGCGAGCTCGCGAGCGCAAGCGAAACAGCTGGCACTACACTGCACGCGCGCGCGCGCGAGAGCGAAACAGGTTTCGCGCGCCATTAATTAATACCAACGAGCCGTGTCCCCTTTAGAGATAGCAGCGGTAGCGGCAGCAGTAGTGTAGTATATAGTGGCTTCGCGTTATATTATGAACGCTCTCTGCGCTATTGTGCGATCGCCTAGTTTTTTGTCATTTTTCTCTCTTGCGGCTGAGTGGATATATAGTGGAATGCGAGAGAGAGAGATGCGCGAGCGGATATCGTGGATAGGCATCTATACGCGCTTGGTGTATCGCATTACGAGAAAGAGAGGTAGAGGTGTGGAGAGATTAATCGCCGGTGATCGATAAGTCATTGGACCGAGAAAAATAGCTTTATTTGCGCGTGAGCGTGTGTGTGTGTGTGGAGGCAGGAGAATTGATTCTTGGGGAAAAATGACCGAGCTGGAATTCTTTGCTTGAATAATTGGGCCCTGTTTTCTGCGTTGAATCATATCTCTCGGTTCGATTGAGAATGGGCTGTTTTGCAATATATATATATATAGGCTCTGTGAAATTTTTGCGATCTGCTGGCATAAGAAACGCAGTAATAATTGCCACAGTAGATAATATATTTTTCTCGGTTACGAAAATTTATTTAAATAATATAGTGTTGTCAGTACCATATTTACGTAAAAACTATTGATATAAAAAGACACGCATCTGCAAACGAACGATAATACATTCATCATCAGATAATTCCATTCAACGCGGACATGAAAGGGTTGCACGATATGAATAGCAAGATTAATCTTGATATTGTATTGTCTTACCTCAATATTCAAGACAATAATCGATACAATATTTATATACAGTTTTTGATACAATATCAAGATTGTGGTGTAAAGAATGTAAACAATCTTGTCTTGTCTTGAAAATAACTTGAGATTTCTAATCGTAATAATTTATTGATATAATCATTAATAATAAAATTAATTAAATAAAAACAATTATTTAACTCTCACGCAAAGGTGTCTTTATTAACTCAATAAACTTCGGTAGTTGATTACTGCTATACCCCTCATGCCGGCTTACTTAGGTACGTGGGGCAACAGGGAAGGGGTGCGCCGCCTAGCGGCGGTGTGCGAACTAGATACTGTCCAGCAGCACATATATGGCGGGAACAAGAGAGAAATTTTTAAGAATTTCCAAGACCGAGACAATAATTACAGAAATATTGTATTGTCTTGCTCTCGTGCAGCCCTAAATTTATATCTGCATATATAATTGTATAAACAAAAATAAAGCCAAACAAGATAATCAACTATTATATATATATATATATATATATATATATAGAAAGAAATGTAATACAGTGGAACAACACGTGTATAAGACGAAGCTATATAGTATCTGAAATTCAACGCCACTAGCTCTCGCTGGATCCGTGTCCGTCGCATTAGCCAAATATCCACATAGCACCTAAAGTCCACAACCTCTCCTCCTCATAACTCACACGCGCGCCACACACTTTTTTCCCTCCCAACTTTTGAATATTCAACGCGCGTGCCGGACTAGTGTCGAACTCACACACACACACACGCGCGCTGATTCACCGTACGCACACGGGGGCCCGCGTGAACCGTCAAATTTATGTTCGGCGCCGCGGGACTATACGATCTCAGTCTGTCTTTCTCGCTCTCGCCTTGTCTAGTTTCGCGCGACGATGACGACGCGCGCGGTGATAAATGACGGCGCTGATGAGATTAAAATGTATGCGGAGGTTTTGCGCTATACTATAGCGCACGAGGATAGGAGACTAAGATTACAATATGTCGTATGTGTGTGTGGAAGTGCAGCGCTGAAAATTTTGATGTGGATAGAGAGACGAGCCGCAACGTTATGTAAAGTGTTTATGACGGCACGGAGGATATAATTGATTGTAATTCGAGCCTATAACACAAGACGCGTGGTTGGAAAAAAAACGATGAGTGAAGAGGACGCGGTGATTAGTCAGCAGAGGCTATATAAACGATCAGCTGTTGATAATACTGCGAGAGGATTGATTCGAGCAGGAAAAATTGATATAGGCGAGTGTGAGAGGGACAAAAAGTCGCAGAAATTATATGAGATCGTAAATTTTTTTCCCATATAGACGTATAATGTATAACGAAGGATTAATAACCGAAAACGCTATATAGAAAATATTTTCCTCTTACGTGAAAAAATATATACACGAGCGCAATATAATATCGCAGCGAAAAATAAGTAATATATTTTAGCGTAATATATTTTAATTCAAGCCGGCGATTTTATCGGAGAAATTGTTTTATTAAATAAAATCCCTGAAAAATTCATGAGCAAGCTGCGCGCCGCCCGCACGGCGCACACACACACACACACACACACACTCACACACATATGTCGAGACTTCATAACGTATTTACCGCTGCTATAGAATATCATATTGTTCCGATTGTTCAGGCCTAGATAATTTTCGCATCACATATTTATTGTATTATCTTGACGGTGGCGTTCTAGACTTCCTCATGAATTATTAACGCTCGACATTCGCTAATAACCGAGAGAGAGAGAGAGCTTCGCGCGCGCGTATGCGAGACGACGCGTCCATGTCTGCGTTTCGTTGTCTGATATGAGGCGTCATGTCAACATTATTGCAGATTCCGTAAAGCCCGCATCTTCAGACGCGCGTGTGTATAATTAGCGCGTACTTAATATTCTGAGAAACTCGAGTGGCAGCTTTTAGATAAATATTCGTGTTATACACGAAATTATTTAATTTTTTTTTAATTATCGCTCGCGTCTGCAATTTTAATAATTTCATTCGTTAGAATATTTATTAAACATTATATCACATATTAGAAGCCACAAAGTCACTTCGTCGCGTGAAAACCACTTCTCTCAACTTTCCCTCGGCGAGCCTCATCCGGGAACAAGTCATACAGCTATCTCCGCGATCTTTACCTACGACAGTTATATGCCACCTCATATACGCGCGCTTCCCGTTCGCCAAATCCATATTCCGAACAAAGCGTCGACAACGAGCGTACATTCGTTTTCGCACCCCGCGCGAGAGAAGAACCAACAAACACCGCGAGAGAGAGAGAGAATATGGGAAGAGAGAAAAACGAAAACGGAAAAAAAGGTGTGCGCGCGCTGACGAGCGCACGCGCGCGATATGTTTATTGCATCTGCTGACAAGCGGCAGCCGCCGCGGCCATTGTTCGCTGCACATCGCAGAACACACACACACACACACACACACACACACACACACACACACACACACACACACACACACATATATGTATATACGCGCGCTCGTTATACATATTGTTCTTATTATTATATCGTCGCTGCGTATCTATTCGCGTAATGCTCGCTCGCGTACACCTACATACGAGCAATAAAATGTATAAGCCTTCGTGGGTATGTACAGGAAGAATATGAGGAAGACGTATACTTACACAGACACACGTATACACACGTCGGGATAATTAATTGATCTCCGGGCGAACAACGGGCGGGCGGCCGCGCAGCCTAATTAAACCGAGACAGATTTCAAGAGTGTGTTTAGCGTTAATTGCCGCGCGAGCGCCAGATAAGAATCGCGTACTCGCACACATACATATACACGTACGTATACGTATACGCGTGGTAATCTCAAATTGGATCCGCGGTGCATTATGTAATGCGCGGGCGCGAACGTTTTTTCTCTCTCTCTAACGTGCAGCGGCTTTCCCTTTTTTCCTGCGCTTGGTGCGTGCGCTTCGATTCTCATCGGCCGTGTTCGCGCCCCGCGACTTATTCGCCTCTACCTTTTTTTTTCCTCTTTTAATTGTTTAATATGCTAATTGCTACATGCCCGGGAGTTTGTTGCCGTGTTGGTGTGATATGACTTAACATGCGTTTTATTATGTCAGAGAGGGTGTATTGTGCACGTATATAGACGAGGATTCGAGTGGAGATGCTGAGAAATGTGAAATATGTATATAGATGTGGAAGCATAATGACTTATTCGAGTTTGGTATGGATGTTTTCGATTTTGTCGTACCTTTTAAAATACAAGTTGTTATAGAGTATACGAGAGAGAGAAAAAGTCGAATAATCGTGTGACATATAATTGCTCGGAATGATGCTTTTTGCTTAAATCTTGGGAATAATTAAATATCAGGTGTTCTTTGCCGTCAAACCGGTAATAAAGACCGAGAACATATTTATACTATAGCGCGTGAAACCTGATGACTCGCGGCTATTGATTTTCGAACAACCGTCATCAGCGCGCATGCATGAAAAAAAAAATAGTTGACACCCGCCTCGAAGCCATCTTCAATTTGCCGTGATTAATTACCTTTCCCGCGGCCGATAACAAGCGATTAACACTCCATTTGTCCCCCACACACGTGCGCTCACTTTTTGAAAAAGCAATTAAATATTATTTACCCATATATATATATATATATAGTTCACCGCATTAACATGGCGCATTTATGTACTTTTATCTGGCTTTTTCTATCGGGCCCTCCTATATGTATAATCCACGCGCGTACTACTACTATCAGCGTACATATACATATTTAATAACATTTTTGTACTTTCCTTATCGCGGCAAGATAAATAACCACGCGCCGCGACCCGCGTGCGAATAAAATTATTTTTAAAATGCTTTCGTTGTACGCTGTATGTCATATTACGCAGGCGCGTGTATATATATATATACACATACGCGTGTGTGAGATCATTGAAACGACGAGGAGCTGCCATATACTCATAAAATGCAAATGATGCGCGCGTCTGCGCAATCGTCGTTTCTGAATTTTCAAGTTTCATTAGCCAATTAATCACGATTAGAATAAAGTAACATTGACGAAAAGCCTTCTTCTTCGTGTCGTCGTCGTCGTGCTATTTTTCAAAGATGAATTTAAATTTTCATTACATAAGGTCGCTGCGCCATACTATATTTAAACTGTCATCGACTTCGCGCCGATTATACGATTTTTCTGCATGACGGCTATTTACACGTCTGCACGGCCGGGAGAAACAACTTTTATGTAACGTTTATATAAATCAATACTTGCGAAAGATATATCGCGGCTATAATTGTTCGATATAGGCGCGTGCGATGTGTTCATCGGTGACTTTGTATACTCTATAACGAGTCTTTCACGATACACTCTTTCTGTTTGAATAGTCTAATTACGTATTAATAGATCTTATTGTGTTATGACTTCTTCGCAGTGAGAAATGTAAATTTTTCTTTTTTTTAACTGAACGACACCATCTCTTATAAACCGATAAGCAAATAAAAATCGTCTACGCATATATTACAAAATTATTATATGCTTATCATTACGAATGAATAACAATAATTTTAATCCTTTCACACATTTCAAACCCCAATATAAAATGAAAAAAAAATCTTCCATCAAATTCCAGGATTACGCTCATCCCCAGTAAACATCGTCGCCACAGCCACAGTCGTCACGGACGAGGCCCTCCTCGAGGAGGACGAGAACGACGAGAGTTCGGGCGGCATAGACGTAGAAAGCGTTGCCACCGACAAATCCGCGAACGACGTCGACGACGAGGAAGTCGACGTTGACGTCGAGGAATGTAGCAGCGTCGACGAAGGCCCAATCTCCGTCGTCTCCCCTGAAAACCTTCTCAAACGTCGCAAATCCAGTCTCGAGCCCGACGACGATGAGCCCCAACCTTCTCGGAAAAAGCGTCGGCAGGTCGCCACCCAGCCGATGTGCAACAGCGAGGAGCTGCGCGACGTCCAGTGCCACCTCGAGACGAAGGACCTCTGGGACAAGTTCTACGATCTCAGCACCGAGATGATCATCACCAAGTCCGGCAGGTGAGGGCACACTTTTTACATACGTATAAGTATATATTTTTACGTGTGTGTATGTATAAAGGAGAGTGAACGAGAGATTAGGCGAGAGAGATTGCGGAAGGGGTGTGCGAGCGCGCGGGGCTGTTAAGTTACAAATTTCGAGATAGGCGCCGAGCGCGCGGATGATTAATACGCGCGCGGCACGCGATCAATCCGCCGGACGACTGGCTTCTCCGCAACTCGCGCCGCGCACATATATATATGCATCACATGCCGGCAAGCGTGTATAAGCCGTCATGTGTATATGGGCGAGCTTTGTGGGTTTACGAGCGCCCGCGCGCGCTCCGGCTAATCTCCTAACGAGTGAAGTTTAGCGCGTGTAAAGGCGCACCGGGGGTGAATATCTGGATATATTTGTATTGTGGAAAATCTTTCGCGGAAATTGGGTTGTTAGGCCGCGAGGTTCTTAATTGTTTTTTTCTTCTTCTTCTTTGGATGCTGGTTATGATATAGTATATTTGTTTTGTAACTACGGGCCTGTATACTTTGCAGAGTTACTTGGTATAATTTTTGTTAATTTGCCTCAAATGAATATATATATATATTTTCTTATTTTTATTTTATAGTATTAATTATTCATTGTTGCAACGGAAATGAAATGTTATTTTTATTTTTACGATGAAATTTGGATAAGAAAAATTTATTAGAAAACATAATTTTATACTGTTGGCATTACTGTAATAATGTAGTCGGAAAAGGCCATTCCCATGAAAAAAAAATAGTTCTATAAACATCACTTATTAGAAACATATATCCTGTCCCCAAAAAGTATCACACCGGTCTTAATGGCTAAATAATTCCTCGAGATCAATTACAAAATAGGCACGACACGTCGACAACGGCTTATAGCTATGAAATAAAAAAATAAAAAACACAAAACAAATATCAAAACCTCATGCAAGGGGTTAAAGATAATCGATGCAGATAAACACACACACACATATTCCACGCGCGAGTCTCGGTCCCCTTCCACGTGTCCACACACTATGATATACTGAGTCTTAGATGTGCTCATATACAAACTCGGCGAGCTAAAAAAGCATAATTCGTTATCTATATAACGCGTGTGCGCGGGTGGCGCGTAAGGTGGAAATTACGGCGGCGAACAGTCGAAAGCCCCATTGCTCTGTGTGCGCGGTAACGCCCACCGGCCTGATAAATGACCACCGCTCACCACGCGGACAATTAAAACCTTCGCTATATACACCCCATATTATGCTTTCTCTCTATTCGTATATAATATTTGTTTCCTCTTTACGAGATATTCAAGCTCGCTCGCACGAAGTAGTCCTAGTTATAATTTACGGTTTCCCATTATACACGCGCGCGTCCATTTTTATAGGTATGCTAATAAAGTTAGAGCAGCTGCTGCTGCTGCTGCTGCTACATGCGTGACCGCCGCGCGTCAGAATTATGAGAGATATATTCGTGTGCGGATGTAAATACGCGCGTACGCACGAAAAGAGAATAAATAAGAGAAAGAGAGAGAAAGGTAGGAAGGAAGGAAGGAAGGAAGGACCGGCCTTGACGATACATATACTCACTTTCACCGCTCTTGTGTGCGCCGGTTCGAAGCCCTTTCGAGTATTGCTCGCGAGCAGAAGCGCCGATTAACATATGTCGAGCCGATGCAGTACGCGTACGTGTACACGTGTCGATGTGGATTGAGTCGCGCGTATATGTATATATAATACTTACACTGCGCGGCGCTGGGGTATTATAACGGTTTCGAAAGTCATTGCGCAGAAATTACAGCGATCGCGTATGTGTTATACATATATATATATATTCGCGTGAGACGCATTATTGCGATAAGTATTATAGCGGTTGATTATTATTTTGTTTATACATCCTCTTGTGATAAACACACGAGTAATACTCGCGGGAGGAGAGATAAGGGAATTATAAAGACCGACCTCTCTGATTTATCGAGCGAACTTTTTACGAGCTGCTGAGCGACGACGATATGAGAAAAAAATAAAAAGGTGAACCACGCAACCTCCCTCTCTCACTCTCTCTAATTTATCTGCGCTGTTCTCGAAAAACCGCTAAAAAGGATTGAAAAACGGCCCCGAGCGTCTTATACACAGCTGTGCGAGCGCGAAGAAATTAGTACACGCGTGGCTGCTCGCTCTCGGACACAAAACCAGTCGGTATTAAAATTCAAATGACCCGGCGCCTGCGGCCTGATTCGCGGAAAAAATAAACGAAATGCACCCGTAATGCGCGTTTAACGCTTATGCGCATTTGTATTCCATTTACCGTCGTCGACTTATTCTCTGGCCTGAGATAATTAAGCTCGAGCGCGCGCGTCTTTCGCTCGCGGTCCCCAATTACACGATGATTAATTACCCTCGCTGCGTATATGTAATTGAAAATTTTCCGGTATATTTCGAGGGGCCCTCGTCGTCGTTGTAGTATATAATATACACGCATAGCAGTGGTTCAAAGACCACCATGGAGAACATATCAATTTGCAGGCAACCACCTCTTCTCCTCTCCTCTTTCTTCGGTACTATATATATACGCGAGGAGGCACCGCGGGAGCCGCGTGAAATCTCGCGACGATCGCGCGAGATGATTATCTCTCGCGTCGATTCTCCGAAACGTCGCGCGCTTCTTTTTTCTCTCTCCCCCTCTCGGGAAGAGAAGAAGGACACACAATGCGGATTCGAAGCAGCGAGCGGGCAGGCCAATCAGGTGGAATTGTCGCTGCGCGGTCCGCGGGGGGTCGCGTCGTAGTATTCTCTCCTGGGAGAGAGAGAGAGGTCCTGTTTCTTCGTCTCCCTCTCACTCGTTATTTATATCCGACGGTTCCCACGTTCGGGGATATTATTCCGGTTTCACTTTTCTCGCGCGAGGTGTGTGTATATATAGAGGAATTTGGCGGGTGATTAAGATGGTGAGTTGTGCAAAAAAAGCCTGTCGGTGGCGAATAATACCGCACGCTGCACGTATGTGTGATTATTATTGATGGGGCTGTCCGATCAATGTTTAATTCCTTTATACTGGGGTGATAAAAATTTCTACGTTATAAGGTGCAAGGTGCAGTGCGAGAAAATTTTTATTTAAATTGGAATGGTGAGCTGCAGCAATTCGCACGTGTGCGAAAGAGTCTTTGTATGTTATTTATACACGAAAGCTGCAAGTTTTATGCAGGGGAATTAAATAAGCCATAGCGTACAAATGAGGATAATCGAGTTATTAATGCTTTTTTCATTTAAATGCGTTGTCGCGCGTGTGCATATATATATACGTATAAACGAAAACGCCTTTACACAAATTTAATCCGAATTCTGGAAATTAACGTTTCTGCAGAAACACGCTCACCTCTTCTACCGCTTAAAACCGCAACATCCAAATATTTCGTAATCGTCCGAGAAAGAAAGAAAGAAAGAATAAAATTAACAAAACTCACATGTATATATATACAGCCCTATGCGCGATGTTTAAAGCAAGTCGTACGCCTCGTCAGCGTGTCATTATCGCTATCGTTACGACTATCATCATTACCGACAACTTTCGGAGCGGGTTATAAAAGACACATATATATATGCCATTGTCGCGCACACTCTCTCTTATATCGACAATAAAGACGTCACTCCGTTATTACCGTCATTATCGCCATTATACGCCCTGCGCACGCGCGTGAATGAGCCCTTTATATACGCGCGTACATACACGTCGATGATAGGATGCGCGCTCACTCGCTCGCTCTCTTTTGCAAATACTGCACGTGCGAGGTGGAGGATGAAAAGCCGCGGCGAGTGCAACGTCGAGGTCTTCGAGGAAAGGGGTACGCGAATGTAAGAAAGCGCGTGCGCGTGTTTGCTCGATGAATAGCCGGGGACAGCAAACAAAAAGATTAATTTGCAATTTTGAGCGAGAGGAGCGTGAGTCATCGATTCTTCTCTCTTTCTCTCTCTCTCTCGAACAAAGCATTATAATACGGTATCCGATATAATTATTAAAAATAAAAATATTCGAGGAAAGAGAAAAAAAGAGTCGCACACAGTACACTATATAATGCACGTGTGATTACGTAACGGCTACAATATTCTATACATCCGATCGCGATACGGGAAAAAAAAAATAACAACGCGCTAACGAGCGAACGGCGAAAATTCGCTCGCGGATTGGCGCGTTATTATATATAAAAACTTCTCGCGCGCGCCGTTCGTGCACATGAGAAGATCACACATATACAATTGCACAATCGCGCACGAAAAATATGTTATACTTACATTCAGCCTCGGCGACTCTCTCTCTCTCTCTCTCTCTCTCTCTCTCTCTCTCTCTCTCTCTCTCTCTCGCGTGTTATATATTATACATATATCGTACGGAAGGCGCGCGAGTGAGCTCTGCGCACGCGAACCCTTCATCAGCAGCGGTGCGCATGTACAGTTTTGTGCGAGGACGCATGCGATGCGATGCACACACGCCTCAGGGACGTTCTACAATGCCGAGCTGTCTCACGTGTATGTGTGAGCTGGCTTATTATATACACGTGCGCTTCTGTACATGTGGTTAGGAGCGATGTTTTCTGTTTTTTTTTTGTTTTTGGTCGGTTGGGAGAAAAGGCGCAGGAATTTACAGCTTCTGAAAGTTGTTACGGAGATGATGGCTTATGAGTGGTAAGAGAGATAATTTGATGAAGTTTAGCGTGGTGCGGTGAATGTAGCACGACGTTATAGAGTTATGTTGTTGTATAATGGACCGTCGTTAGAGGCTGCCTTGATCGTATCATAATTTTTGAAAATGAAATTTCTGTAACATCGAGAAGAAAAAGAAAAAAACAGCAGCACTGCCTCATTATACAAAACCTCTCAACCAGTCGTCAAAGCGTTCGACTGCGCACGATTATATCCACTGACACGCGAAACGGAAGAGAGACTTTTACCTGCATGCCAGCGCGGTAGCAGCAGCAGCAGCAGCTCCGCGCGGCTTGTAATTATAACAGTGACAACAACACCTGGCCGTATACCCACTGCACTGCGCGCCGGGACACGTGTATTATATACATGCATATATAGTCGTTAGCTCGGCAAACACGCGGCAGCGGCGGCACCTTTGTGCCTAATATCGCGCTCGTATATTAATTGCCCCGAGGCGAATTCGCGATATAATTGATTGATGGGGGCTCCGCGCGATGAAATTTACGGTTTCGTCGCCGATGTGCGGACGACCGATGATCGTGAGCTACCCAAAGATAACGACTCACGCGGAGACGGTTTTTCGACTGCGCGTGAATTTACGGGGTATGAAATGGGGGGTTTTAATCGTGTAATAGGGGGATTAATCTTTTTCGAGTTTGAAGGTTTCGCGAGCGCGCCTGTGACTTTAATCCGGTATTAACATTTTTCGCATACTTATATACATTTTGCTTTTTCATATTGTAATTTCTGGTATGTAATAGCGTCAAAAGTCGTTTGATATATACACACGGCACGCACGCGCCGCGAAATAGTTTTCAGACAAGAATGTGTAGTATCTTTTTTTTCCAAGCCAACGGAGTTTTAATCGCAGTACATGATCACAACGGTCTATATATATATATATACACAATGGTCACAGACATTTTTGACATTGACAAACACGTTTTTCGAAAAAACACGGGACAGATATAAGATAGACGTATACAAAACCGATACATTTTTTCACACTGTACAACACAATTTCCGCTACACACGACATAACCATCGCGCGTCACGACCAATCATCCCAGAACATGATCATAATAAACCCGCAGAACTGCGTGGCGAGGAACGTCTGGTACTGGCTGTAGTTTCTCGCCAGCGCCGCGATGCAGCCGTGCAGAAAGAAGAACACCAGAAAAATCACTATCTTCCTCACCCAGGCGGCCTTCCCGCGCGATCTTATTCGTCTTCGAGCCTCCAGTCTCCGTGTCAATCTCTCCACAAACTTCCGGTCCTCCCAGTTCAGACCGTCGCCACCACCTGCGCCATTTCCTGCGCCGTCGGAGGTATCCGGCGTTCGTGCCTGGTCTGTCTGCGTCTTGCGCGAGAACAGCGAGAACTCGTGCTGATAGTAGACGTTGTGGTTGTGCACGGTCGCCTGGTGCAAAGGTGGCTGTCGAGATGGTCCGCAAGCTGGGGATGGAAGGGCGCGGTTGCGTGGATTGCACTGGCCAGGACAGACGCGTGGTTGGCCGTCGCATGGACGCGGCGTCGACATCGTGTAGGTTAACCTCGGGAGTCGCGGCTATGATGTGAATGATAGGGTTGTTTAGAGGAGGTGAGGAGTAGAGGGTATGTGGGAAGAGAAATTTAACGTTACCTGGGTGAGGAGTATTCATAATGCAGAATTTCGCGAAGAATTTTACATGCCCGTAGTCGGGTGTACGAGAGG
>JAPYZO010002168.1:0-18704 GCA_030522905.1 Torymus flavipes
TGACCCTAACGTTAAAAGAACCATTTATTCTAGTTTTATTTGCTCTCTTTGGAATGATTTTTAAGACTTTCCAAGATTAAATGGATATTGTTTGAAGGAGAGGCTTTTTCAAGTTTTTTTTTAAAAATAAATTAACAGCTCCCTGAACTTTAGTTATTTAGAGCATTAGAATCTAATACTTCAGCTTTCTTCATACTGCTACATTAAAAACCATATACTGAAGTTTGAGCTGGATCTGTGAGGGCCTGGCCCTCTCTTACTAAGAATAGGGTAAAGTGACAGGTACAACAATTCTTCATTCATCACAATGTTTTAGGTAATAATTTTGATGGTAATGCCAATTATATAATAATTTTGATGGTAATGCCAATTATACAATTATTTCGATTTTTTTATCTTTAGTTAACTGAATTATTGTTCTGCTATTTTCATTTCTTGTAGAAATATAAAATATGTTCTAAAGACGAGATGCTTTTCGATACCAATGAGGTCTGTATTTAGCACCTTGTCAAGGAACTCAAATAGTATAGTTTAATTAATATCACAATAGAATGATATTTTCTATTTCTCTAAAGCTAGATTCGTCTACTACTTAAAACAAAATAAATCATGCATTCTTATGAAGATAATAAATTCATAACAACTGAAATTTCTAAAAAATTAACCTAATAATAAAAAATTAAACAATCAGGTATGTAACAATTTCATTAGCAATCCTATCTGCATCTAAAAATCCTAAGCCACAATCAATCTCCATTAGCAACCGAATCCATCATATAACAATTTCATAGCCGCAATGACCATCCGACGACCAACCACTTGATCGCGTGTATGTAATCGAAACATCCCGCGGAATGATGCCACCCGGGCCATTAAGTCCGCGTCATTGGCGTCGATTATCCCCTGTACCTCAAAACATATCTGCCTCTCTCATCATTATGAAACTGGTGCGCAAGCGAGCCTCTGGCCGGCCTCCAAGCCGACGGATAAAGAGAGAGAGAGAGAAATCGCCCTGCGTGCATAAGTATCTTTCTAAGCCGTTTCAAATTAATATGTACGTGTTTTCATGACACGCGCAGCTAGAGCCGTGGAATTGTGAGGACGTCGTATTTTGGAGCAATCTTTTGTCATATTGCTGATAGTTTTCTTAATTATTATAAAGTATCACGTAGAATTGAGAAGAGTCAGAGTAGTTTACATTCGGGGAGAAATCGGAGAAGAAAAATGCGTGCCACAACACCATTACTTAAATAAATAACGTTTTTTATTTTGTAAAATATTTAACCATCTAATCTTTTGATCATTTTTTTCTCAATTACAAATTACACAGAGATTAATTGACTGATTGACAAATTGATTAATCGACGTGTATAATAAGTGGTACAACAAGTGTGTATGTGCGTGTACGCGTATACAAAATAGCAGTAACTGTTTTTGGGGGGTCAGGCGCGTATGGAGTCGCCCGATTGCATATTATGTATGCTTCGGCTCTGTTCATCCGCCGTTGATAGTTAGCCGTAGAGGCGCAACACTGGTGACTTTCGACTCGGTGGGTACGAGGTGGATTTCGTACAGGTGATGGATTTACGCCTCACCTCCTTCCTCGTCCTCGCCCCTGCCGAGGAGCATGTCGGTGAGGGACTGCAGATCGATCAAGCCCTTGTCGTCGATGTACATCAGGTCCCAGGCATCGTTGATGTCCTTCTGCGTGAACTTGTCACCCCAGGTCATCAGCGACTTCCTCAGCCTGACGAAGAGAGAGAGAGAGAGAGTAGATTAATGCGGGGGTTTAGCGGTTGCTATATGGTGGATTTTAAGGTCGGATTTTGGGCTTACCTGTCACCGTCGATTTTGCCCTGGCCGTTGTCGAAGGCATTGAAGGCCTTGAGGATGACATCGTCATCATCGGCACCTGTAATAAGAATTACATTTGTAAATCATCTGCAGAGTTTTCATTCTTAGAAATTTCTAGAAAAAGAGCAGTAATATTTATTAAAAAGAAGCCTGAGTTTATTTTATAAATACTGCAATGGTATTTCACTTTTACATTTAAAACCTCATCCCAAGGCTTTACCTAAACTGAATTACTTTTGTTACAGTTGTAAGTTTCTTTTTCAACAAATTCTTTTAAAATAGACCTAAAGAGATGGTCTTTATCCAAAACAATTCATATTAGTTCTAGTTTTACAGAAAAAATAGGTCTGTTTGAAATTTGAACTTACTTCCACCCGACATGCGGGAAGCGAAGAGCTGAAGGAGCTGGGTGAAGTTGATGGGACCGGAAGCCTCGCCGAGCATCTCGTCGAGCTCCTTGTCGGTGGCCAGACGACCAACCTGGTCGAAGCAGTGTCTCAGGTCGTTCCTGCTGATGATGCCGTCCTTGTCGTGGTCCATTAGCTGGAAAGCCTGCAAAGAATACGGACGTTAGTTTACTTCAATGTACGGGCAGTATACCATTCAGATATGCGTGAATTGATGTTGTTATCCTGTGTGTGAAAGTAAAGTATTCAAGCAAAATTGTACAGTGTTTTAGATCTTTTTTACTTTATAACTCTTCTTACTTAATGAAGTTTTTTCGCGGTTGAAATAATCCTTCAAGTTATGCTTATCATGTAAACGTGATAAAGTAAAATAGGTTTCATATAAATCGGATCCCTGATATTCTAAGCTTTTTGTACTTACAAGTATCATTATTTGAATGCTGAAATAATTGTAGAGGAACTATCAGTAATAGCTTATTGTCAAAATGGCTTTTCTAGAGTCAATTCTTTGCCCTGAATTAATAGTTGTGTTAATACAGTTCACTACTTATCCTTTGTAAGATTATGATGTATTAAACTGAAGAGTCTTCCCAATTTACAATTGTATACAACGCCCGTAACAAAATTGCCCAAAAATCTCAAGTTTATAATATGGGACCCAAAGGATCAACATTCTACATCATTTATTTCCGAAGTATCAAACATCGCGCACCTCTTTGAACTCAGCCAGCTGCTTCTGGGTGAACATGGAGAAGACGCTGGAACCAGTGCGCTTGGCCTTTCGGCTGCCACGGCTGGCCCTGGCGGAGTCCGAGGGGGACTTGGGGGTCTCGGACTTGGGGCTTGCCGCCTCCTCGGCGGGTGCCGCCGCCTCCTCCTTCTTCTTGGGCTTCTTCTTCTTTTCCTTGTCCGCCTGTCAAAATAGTAGAAGGATTTTTCGTTAGTTTTGTGTTTTTTATTTTTTAAGAGGCTACTTTTTCGATCCTTAGGTTTTGGAAGGGGAAGAAAGAAACTTTGTTTGCGGTATTATGATTGAGAAGAAAGGGTAAGTAAAGGGTTAATTACATGTCTAATGATTTTGGAGAATAAATCTAATGGCCAATCTGTCTATTGGTGTACTCTCCAGTATTGGTCACTAGATTCATTTTACAAAATGAATATTGGGCGGCTGTCATTAGAATCATTCATACAAAAATCATTTAGTCCTGTTTTTTAAGAAAATGATTTTTGTTTTCAATTTACCGAAAATATTAAGATTGACTTTTTCCACTTTAAAATAATATTTATTATTGTTTAGTTTCATGCTTAATGTAACTCTTTTAGTATTACTCGATTAAAATGAAAACTTGATTATATTATTTATTTTTATTTTTCAAATCGTATGTCTAATGTACTAGGAAATTTTTCAAACCGAAAAATTAAGAGATTTTGAATCATATGATAATGAAGAATTTTAATGTTAAATGGACATCAAAGACCAGATATGAGATTTCTCTTACTATTATTATTGTAAATCGTACTAAATTTGATAACAAATAAAATTTAGCGTTGATGAATGCTATATGAAAACGCTATGACACCATTGAATTTTATTAAACAGCTAGGAAATTACTTCAACGCTGGCTTGTTTTGAACATTTTCACATCCATTTATTTGATATTGTTTATCGTTGTCAGTATTTTGTATCATTCTGTATTACTGCAGGTAAAGCATTAGTAATTACATACATTTTTAATTAAATCGTCACAATTTCTAAAAATCATGAACGTCACATCTTTCCGATCACTTCTTACATTATGTTTCTCTCATTCAACATTTATCTGTGGCTAAACTGCAATTTTCATCAGTTGCAGCAGCAACAGCCGCGAACGCAAATGGATAAGCACGCCGACATACCCATTCCCATTATCCAACCCGTAGGCAGGTAATCTGTCAACCTCGCGTTCTCTCTTTCGCGAAAAAAGCCTCCAGAATTCGAGTGGCTCGAAAAAGAATGGGAGGCGTGAGAAAGTCGAAAAATAGAGTACAGGTTTGAGAAGAAGAAAACGAGCTGTCGGCGCGGTCTCTGTTTTCTCGCACGTATACACGTCTGTGCTATTATTAGGGAGGTGCAGAAGCGGCTTCTCGAGTTACCACCGAGTCCCGTGTCCGCGTTACGCAATTGTATTTCAAGCGCTGCTGCTGCCGCGCGTACGAGAGCGGTCCGGTACACAAGTGATGCCTTTTTCGTTTCGGTTTCGGTCCGTTTTTAAAAATATTTAGCTGGGCGATGGTTTTTTTGGACTTTGCTAGATTTAGGCTGATTTGGTTGGACTGTTCGTTTGGAGTTCTTCATATTTGTAGTATCATTTAGTATATGCTATGCGAGAAACTTTATTTTGCGGTTGTGCTTGCAGCTCTGATTGCTACGATTTACATCAATCAAAAAATTATTTTCCATTAAAATTTTTATAATAAAATAATAATTTTTTTTTAAATTAAAAAAAATCGACGAAGTATTGAAATGAATGAAGTTATTTCAAGTCTTTTTTAAACACATTTTTACTGACTTGTCAAGTAATGTTATTATATAATATTTACTAAATCCATGAACTAAATTCATCTATACTCAAGTAAAAATGAGAATATTAAAAAAATTATCATGCTGTTTTTATATTCTTAATTTTAATTAGTTAATACCATCCAGTACTTTCCTATAGAGATGCATGTGTAATTTTAGGTTTAAATATCCACCGAATCGTAAAGCTCGTGGCGCAAGCTGAGTGCGATCTTATGAAGTGCTTTTAGAACGCAGAGATCGTGTGTTACGGTTCCGCTTTTAGACCGACCGCGTTCGTATCTAAATAAGAGCTATATTGAATAATACTGGTAAACGACAAAATTTTAAGTGCCAGTTAAAATTATCGCCATAGTTTTCAGGTATACTTCCTGAATATGGCACTAATAATAAACCTCTTCATTGCGTAAGGCCTAGGTATAGGAGAAATGTGTTTTTAATTTTCGTCGTATTAAAATAGCTTCCTCACAGTTGCTATAGACAAACAACAATATTTAAAAATAAAGAGAATCGTCTAGAGCTGTCAAACTAAAAAGTATTAAGAAACGTAACTATTTTTAATGCGTATAACTATAGTTTAGTATTATTAACTTATGTTTAATATTGTTACTAAATCGAAGACAATTTATCTAAATAATACAACGCGTTTATAGTAATAAAAGAAGAATAACAATTTTTAATTCAAAAATGATTTTTAGAACGTAAATTATTTTGAACCGTTCCTCTGTAATAAGAATTTTCAAAAAAAAAAATGAAAAAGCCTATTCAAAAAATATTACCCATAACGATTTAACTTTTCAATACAAGTTCTTATTTCATAATTAATATTTCCCTCATCGGCTCCACGAAATGTCATAACGTTATCATTACGCCGGATAGTCCGACTATGCGAGGCGCCAAGAAAATCGCCGAGGCGTTCGCGATGGCCAACTGCCAACCTACGCAAATCGTATCTGTGAGCGCGAGAAATTCCTCAATAAAAGTGATTATTACGTGAACGTCGAGTTGATACCTACCAGCCGGTAGGTATCATCCGAAAATAAATTGGCCGGCTTATGCATTAGTACGATATTTTTGAGAGCACCGTTTTGTCGAGGAAGGTTGTGAGATGAATGATGGAATTATCGAGCAACATATCTTGTAATTTATGGAAAGCAGTATTTTAGTGAACTATAAATAAAAATATCAAAGGTTCTTTCACAGTACACAGTTCGTGAAAAAATATCAGGAATACTTGGAATTCATCCAAAATGAAAAGCCAAGAAGAAGTATCCAATAATTTTTTACGCAGTTCAATTAAGCATTTTTATAGTTTACAGTGTTTGAAGGATTTCTATTTTTCGATTTAATCTTTTCAAAATTAGGGTTTTTCTGGTACTTATATTTACGGGGAGGATTATATGTATTCAAGTTATTTTACTTCAAATTCCTAGATGTGAAGCAATACTATCGATTAATAAAATAAGTTTTTATGTTGGGTATAATGCTTTTATTAAAGTTTAAAATTTTGAATAGAGTTCATAATTTAGTTCAATTGCTCTAATAGCAATAATAAAGAATAACGTTAAAAATAAATGTAAACCTGAAAACTGCGAAGTTAATTTCCTTCTGCCCGTCATATTTTAAAAATTTGATAGTTAATAATCCAGTAAACATTAAAAGCCTCAAGTTTTTTAATTTGAACAAAACATTAATATTTAACGTGTTTACTCTTGTGCTACTTAATATTATCATCAACGACTCAGACAAGATTAATTGCGAAGCACAATAAATTCTACTTTTTAAATTGAATAAGTGAAAAGTCATTTACTTATGCGAATAACTGAAAAAATCTCCAAATGCTTTAGTGAATAACTGAAAAAAATCTCCTAATACTTTTGTGAACATGCAACTATTGAAGCAGCTGAATAACATTTTCACTATGTAATAAGTGAATATGCAACTATTGAAGCAGCTGAATAAAATTTTCCCCACGTAATAAGTGAATATTCACTAAAGAATTAGTCGCTTTTCCGCTTGTTTCCACCTCTCTAGTTAGCATACAATAATGAACGTAAGAATGCAAAAAAATATGTCACAATAATTCTTCAAGAAAAAAAAGTACTATGAACTAGCTGTTATTTTGAAAATACAAATGAAATCTAGATACTCATTTACAGCACATAAAAGAATATAATTTTTTATTAGCTTAAAATTTTCATGAAATCTTCGAATTTTAATTGTTAAACCATAGACTACTGTATTTTAACTCATTGAAGAAAATTTACAAGAAAATCATGTTTACAATACTTAAAATAAATTCCATTAGCCTTTTAAATATTCAGAGAATCGCGAGAAGCTTCCACAAGGATTCATCCTATCTGAATAGCGCGCAAGTAGATCAATACCAGGTACCGTAAGACACTTAATGAAACTTGTTATCTATTCTCTTTGAAATCCAATTCATTTCAATCCCCTAATCCCTTAACGCTCTAAATGGAAAGATAGATTTCATTTGCATTCTTACATCTATCGAGATTCTTCTTTTCTCGCGAAAGAAAAGAGTTTTTTAGAACGTAAAATCTTTATTCTAGTAAACCCATCGATTGCACTCGCGACAGCACTGCGCGTTCACTATTTTCATTCAGCTGCCACTTCACTTCGTCCTTTAGTCTCTGCCCTTTCGGTTACACATGCACAATCGTCACGTCACTCGGCGCTTACAAGCACATTTGTTGAGTATCATATTGACATTGTTTGACGTCGCTTCCACTGTTAATCTTATCCAATAGCGGTAGAAGGGAACGAATTATAACACTGGGAAACAAAATTTTGGATGTTTTCGCTATACTTGTAAAGTCCATCATCTATCAAGCTTTAAAAGCTCCGTCAGACAGAAATTTCAAAAGTTTTCAATTTCGTTTAAAAGTAAAAAATCAAACAATGCTTTAGGATGTTTGAACCTGACAGTTTGCGACAAACCCACAACATTTCCAAAAATTTGCTTCCCCAGTGCTCTCAAAAGCCAAAAAAGATAGAATAAATAGTAAAAGTAATAAAAAGCAAGGATCGAAAAGAGAAAGTAATAAAGCCTCTTCGCTCGTCCTGCGTAACCGCGCTTATTACCATGTCTACGGGCTGTAGTTAGCTGTTCACGTGAAAAGGAAGACAATGACGAGATGGCCACCAACAACCAACTGCCGAGCCGATAGAGCTCAACTTGTCTAAATGCCTCGGACCCGTACCCTGAGGGTCTCCCACGCGTCCCCCACTCTTTCCTCCTCGAAAAAGAGGGGATTCCGGGAGTCGCGGGAAACCGGAGATGGGGTAGAACGAGCGACGAGAAATAGTTCGGAAACCGCGGGTCTACAACATGGGGTTGCGGAGGGAAAGAGCAAGAACGAGAGGAGGAGGAGAATCTCGCTGCCCCGCGAGAAATATTCCACTGACCATATTTAGAGCGCGAGCTGCGCCCACCGAAATAGCGGCGAGCGGTCGGTCGCGGCATTTCGGAAAACCATGTTGGAAGGAGTCGCGGGGATGAGATGCTGGCGAGGAGCGGAGCCGCGGACGCGGATATTTTCAGAGCGGAATATATGGCGGCCGCGAGTGCACGAGGGAAGAGAGAGAGAGAAAGAGTAGGTTGCAGTTTTGCTGGAGAGGGGAATGGATATGATGGATGATGCTGATGATGGATAGTGGATGGGCTGCATGTTAATGACAGTGAGGATTGGATATGTGTTTTATCGCAGAAGTTAATGATCGCGGAAGTTCCCTGGTTGAGGTTTGCGGCAATGGAATCTGTTTTCGTTGCCCAGCTTCAAACGTCTAACGAGTGGGATGTTAATGCTTGCAGTTCAGTTGGCATCAATACGTCCTTGCCCTCGCGCAAATAAACAGTCGTCCGAAGTTTTCGGAAGTATTTTAAAGTTCGCACTTATTTTCCAATAAGAATGGTTATATCCATTACAGTATCGCCTGATATCTGTAGTTGGCTGACGATCGAATTTATTGCGCTGGATACATAGGGATCAGTCGACGGTCAAGAATTTGCAGAAGAGTTTTGATAATGTACAGAATTCATATGAAAAATGTTCTTATCTGTGCGTATGAATGACATATCAAATTAAAGCTTGTAAATAAAGTAACCCACAATCAATAGATTCTTTTTTTTAATCAACTTTTGACTTTTGTAATCCTTGATTCAAAGAATTTACAAATTCTACATTAACTTTTAAATATTTGTCGTATGGAAACAGTTGATGACACATTTACAGAATAGCTACGAAAAACTTCAGTTATTTATTTAAAATAAATTGCCGTTATAAATTTATTGATAAACAAGAGGCTCCAGAACAAAAGTGTTAGATTTAAACAACACACATTAGTATATGTCACAAAAGTATAAAATATGCATTTTTATAGCTGAATAATTGATGCTCTAAAAAAAGGCCGTACGTATAGTTTTATTATACATTGAAAAAACTAAAGTATATGAAATAAAAATAAATATCGAAGGGGGCTCTTGTGAAATATCGTTATGAATTTACATTTTTTGGTAAAGCATATACGTATATAATCTTCGAGTAATTTGTTAGTTTAAAAATTTGAATTAATCGATTTATATTTTACTCCATGTAATTTGTGAACATTTTGAGAGTAAGAAAAAATGTACAGGTCTATAATACTGTTAAATTTTAAAATATCTTAATATTCGTCAAGATATTCTAAAAGTTAAATTTTCCTTAGAAGTTCCCCGTATTTTCTAAAATTTTATTTAAGAATTTTTAAAATAAAGTTTTGGCTGTAAAACATTTTCTTAAAAATATACTTCAAATGACATTGAATAAGATCACAATAATTTAACTCATTCAGTGTCATAAATAGAAGAGGTAGATACTACTTCATATCATAAAATATATACCAAAAGTCATATCCATAATCATAAAGTTATAATATTTTTTCTCTAACCAAAACTATCTAATGTACAATGCAAGTACAATTTAATAACTAATTTTATCATTTTTCGCGAATGATCTTTCTTTACCAATTTATTTGTTTCACCAATACTTGCCAGAAATACGTATATAAATTTTTGATACGCAGAAAAAACTGTTTACGTAATTCATCTTTTCTTTGAAAGCCAAATTACTTGTACCCTATGGACGTTCATAAAATATAACGTGCTGCGCGTAAAACCAAAATATGCTTGGTAAAAATAAAAATAGTTTTTAAAGAGCTCATCACGTTCCGCTTGTCGCACCTTTGGTTCTTTTTTCAAAAAGAGACTTGAAGAGAATATTTTTGAAATATTTTATTTTAAGAATGAAAGAACAAATATCTTACGTAAAATATAAAATCTATAAACATTTTTAGTTGTGTTTTGTATGGCATCTTACCAAATTTGTAAAGTATTACTTCAATAATATGAAAAAATGTTATCGAATCTAACTTAAAATACTTGTTAAAAATAAGTGTATATTATCATACTTTCTTAGATGAGAAACATTAAAATAAAAAACATTTTTTGAATAAATGCAGTTATTCAAATAGTGGAATTTAAAAATGAAAGATAATTAGCGTGACTATTATATATATAGCGAGCCTACGAAACTTCTAGGATACGCATTTGAGCAGAAGACAAAATAACATGAGTTCAAAAATAATCACTTATTTTAATTACATTAATATTTATTTGGTATTGAGTTATTTATAATAAAATAAATTTAAGAAATGTGTTTGTCTTTATGTAATTGTACATATAAAGCTGTCTATAAAATAAAATATAAATTCCCTGCCCGATTTTCTGTAGGATTTTCAGCAGGGAACCCTGAAAAATCCAGATTCAAAAGAGAACATTGATCAATTGAACGCTATCGTCATAAAAAAAATTTATGCGTCGAAAACATGATTTTAAAACAAATATAAAGAAAAGAAAGTTTATTTACTAACTTCCGTATTAGTTCTCCAGAAAATATTCAACATTTGCGCAATGAATGATTATTATCTTTCTTTCAACTACGAACCTATGTATTGCACGTCTATATATATTTCCGGTAGTTCTGCTACATGCTTATTGTATTCCGTCGTTTACATACGATTGCAGTTTTTCTAATTTGTTTACATTCACCTGTCAAATTTGATTCTCTGATGATTTGAAATGTCGCCGGAAACTTCGACAGCATATACGTGCTGTACACATTTTAATGTTAACGACATTAAAGGTTCGACGCTTTATCTACACGGCGGAAATAATTCGATTATTAGATTAATTTTTCTGGTTCTACTTCTGGATATAGTTTTCAACCAGCGACTATTTTATCAGCCAATTCTTATTATGTGGTTAATCATGAAACTGTCAAGCCACATTTATTATTCGCAACGGAGGTAGAGAATCAAATTACATTTTTGAAATAGGATGTTTACTTATGTAAAAATTAGGCTAACAGATTTTGCGTAACGGATTTTACGTTTTGATATAATGGCGATTATTGACAGTGATACAGTTGTATAAATTTAGTCTTTGAACATTGATACAATGTTATAGAACAAACAATGTCAATAAAACTAAAGGCTCACACCGTACGACGTAGTGACTGGTCAACTTAATCCCGGGAAGTCGACTTGGTTATTTAGTGAAGAAAAGAAGATGCACGAATTACCAGGCGGACGGTAAGTCGCTCGTGAATTTCTCAAATTTCATCATCTTTTCAGTATCTTTCTAATGTAGACTTGTTTAAATATCATTTAATAAATTATCTAAATTTTATTTTCAGTAAATTCGTCAGTCCAATAGCAACGATAAATAATAGAAATCAGAATTGTGTGAGCTTTACCAGATCGTTAATTGACGACATTCACATGGGATAAAGCGTAGTGCCCCGAATCTCTCTTCGAGAAGTCGCACTATATCCAGCTGTTTCTCTCACAGGTGTGAATTTCGACCTTGACCTAAACAATGAGTTACCTGAGTGAGGAAGCTTATTAATTGACAAAGTTTTTACGTTTAGTATCCGTAATTACTATAATAAAATACCTGCTCAATCCTAAATATTTGTAAAATATATGAAACATAGAAACTAAGATTATTTAATATGTATAATAACTGTTGAAATCACTTCTCGGCCAATCAAAGCGTAGATCACGAATGAAATAATGGACGGAATTTATAGTATTTGTATTATTCCAAATTTTATTATGAATGGACAATCACAAGCATACTTGGAAAGCTCTAGTGCATAACTACCCTTATCCAGTAGGAACGAGTGATACTGAAGTTGATAAGGCTCAAAGTAATCCTCAAAAATATTAAAAGAAATACCCCGTTTTAGGGGCAATCTCTGTTCTTATCAGCTGGATTACCGAAAAAGATTTCTTAAGATTATTTAATGTGCGACTCATACTTACTTTCGGAACGCGCCTGTGCTCCTTGATATGTAATATTATGAAGGCGACAATAAAATTTATTTATAATTTTTACTTGTGCCTTATATTTATTTATTTATTTCTTATAAACCGGTTAAACCTATGAAATTACAAGAATTATATAATGCAATATAAAGTAAACATACTTAACCATATACTAAAGTGCATTTTGATAATTTCTTAATAGTAGATAATCTACTATTAAAAAGATCAAAAGATCAAGCCAACTACAATTATTATTGTCATTGCCAGCTACAAATATTCATAGAAGAATCATTTTCATGTAACAATCTTGTTAGAGACGTATGTTTCAACTGTTCTACGAAAAAGCTGTATGATTAATAAGTAAAATATGTACATTACTGGAAAAAACATACTTAATAGTACGTTTCGTGTACTATTAAAAGTCTAATATCTGATTAAATTTGTTTGCTATACTTTAGATCTAAATATCTATACCTGAAAGTAATTACAAAAAACTTTTGCTTCTTCCTGGGGGAAGCTTTGTGATAGAAAAAAGATCATTTATGGAAAGTGTACTATTAATATAATTTTATGTGACATTTGGAATCGAAATACATCATTTTCAGAAAATGTCCATAAAGTGTGAGTGTGTGCAGTATTAGTATATATGTATACCAAGAGATATCTTACGATATACATATTAGACTAATTTTCATAGAGCAGGGCTTATTCTTTTTGTTCTTGCTGATGCTTTCGTAGTTTCGAAAAATATTTATTTTTTGTGAAATGTAATTTTTCTTTGTTTTATAGCAATTTTTAAATTTTTTCATATTATATTTTTCCATTTAGCATGTTTTGAAGCTAAGATTGCTTATTTACTATATCAATGCGATAGGCAGATATGCTTTTTTTCGAGCACTTTTTTTTCGGTGGAATCTACTTAGTTATGTAAATTTACTTTATGTAAATATATATAATAATGTAAATATAAATATTTTCTGGTAATGAATAAATAAATATTATGGTACTTATTATAGTTCGCTTACTTAATATTTGACCACTCAAAAATATGCATTTTTTTAAATAATACTTTTATAGGTATATGTAAAGATATCATAATGATTCAATAATTTATTTATAAAGATTTGGTAGAAAATCGTGTCAGTATTATGTGTATAATATAATATGATTTTTTAAGTGTTTTTTATCAGTATTTATATTTTTATCTTAATTACATTATGATTGTAATTTAATCGCAAATGCTTATTACGATGGTGATCATTAGGGAGTTGAGAATATAACAAAGAGTTCTAAGTAATATAAAAAGTCATTTTACTAAAATATAGGAGCGTATACAAGTCTATAAAAGTTATAAAATATTTTCGGTGTATAAAAAATTCTTACTACATCATCAAACCCTATATAGTAAGTTTTATTTAAATTCTCAGTGAATATTGAACACTTATTATTAGGTTGTAGAATATGTAAAATATTTAATTTTTATAAAAAATAAAATAAATATATTCATAAAACATATATCAAGTACGCGTATTTCATAATTTACGAAAACTATATGCTTTTTATAATTTCGCGCCTTTTCCTAGTACCCTTCAAATCGAGAATTTCTCTATAAACCGATAAATTCACTAGTTTCAATATACATAGCATACGTTACAATTATAAATATTTAAATGTCAGTACGTATTTTATTAGTCCTAAATATTGTAAAAAGTATGGATTATTTTAATTAATGCCAATTATTTATTAGCTAAACGTAAGTCATTCGAAGAAAATTCAAATTTTCTTTCATATTCGCTATCAGTTTCCATGACATACCGTCGCGGCGCCACTCGTCTACAGTCATAGACTGTGAGCGATTGAGCGTAGACTTTTCGCTCAAAGTAAGTTATACTAAAATCACGTGCACATCAAAATTTGCAAATCTTAATAAAAAATAAAGTTTTTTATATTCAGACTAAATAATTATACAGAAATATAATGTGATTTCACTTCTTTACTGTTTATTCTAGGTTTTTATTGTGTTTGAATCGGAAAGGTTAGTTGTTTACGGTATAACTTACAGCAGCGCTACGTGCAACCGCTAGAGGAGCCACTTTTGCTTGGACACGAATGTCTAAGGATAATATATTCTATATTCTCTGCTCTAGTACTCCACATGCTAACAAACATAACCTAGATCACTAGTAATTTGCGGTTGCTCAATGAAAATATTTACAGTGTAAACAATTGGAACTTTACCGACATATAGTATACCACAAAACTCTTTATGATATATCACAGTAAGTTTCGTCTCCACATTGTAATCACTGCCTTCATTTTCTCACTAAGTAAAATTTTATCATTTTAATTTAGGTTAAATCAGACATAATAATGGCAGGAAGACGGCCAGTTGACGGTCTGACTCAGTGGCGAAAATTAAATTCCCTACTTGGCGTTACTGGAGGTGCTACATTATTATTCGGCGGTATTTCCTTGTATCAAGGAAATGAAAAGTTTTATGACCAAGTTGCCATGCCTCTGGTTCGATTGCTTGATCCAGAGGTTTCTCACCGCATAGCTGTTCTGGCAGCTAAATATGGTCTTTTCCCAAAGCAAAAGACTCCAGATCCACCTATACTTCACACCAGCTTATGGGATCTGCAATTTGATAATCCTCTAGGAATGGCTGCTGGTTTTGACAAACATGCTGAGGCTGTCGAAGGGCTACGCAATATTGGATTTGGTTTTGTTGAGATTGGTAAGCTGTTTAGTATTTTAAGAATCTATGAATTAAGTATGTTATTATAACAAAAGATTTAGACACGTGATTTTTTTGTATTTGCAAGTGTATTGGAATTACTTTTAATTCATCAATGGTACTTGATTTCCTATCACAAGATATGTTCTGATGTTGAAGTACTAAAATGATATTGTAGCCTTTCTAAAAATGAAATTAAATTATAAATTTGTTATTTATCATGTTACCATAAATATAAAGTTAACACTATTGAAAATTTTTAATTATAATTACAAGTCCTTTAGCAGATAGTTATAGTTTCTCTTTGGCACTTTGGTAAAATATTAATTCATTTACAAGAAGTATGTATTTTATATACATACTTACTTTTTAACAATTTATAAATTAAATAAAAATACTAACATGAACTAATTCTACAATAATAAACATATAAAAAAAATCTAAAAAAAGAATATCAGCAACTAAATGAAATTCGATTTTATTTTAAATAAATAATCATTCTTTAACAGGTCAAAACCTTCATAATATATTCTTTTACACTAAATCATCTCTTTTCTACGTAGGTTCCGTTACCCCAGAACCGCAACCAGGAAACCCGAAACCGCGCGTGTTCCGTCTCCCGGAGGACCGAGCCATGATCAACCGCTACGGCTTCAACAGCGAAGGCCACGACGTCGTCTACTACCGGCTGCGAATCCTCAAGGATTCGGGTTTTCAGGGCGTAATCGGCGTGAATCTCGGCAAAAATAAGCTCGCCACTGACCCAGTGCGCGACTACGTTGAGGGCGTGGAGCGTTTCTCCGACGTAGCCGACTACTTCGTCGTCAACGTTTCGAGCCCGAACACTCCGGGCCTAAGAAATCTTCAGGGTAAAAAGGAGCTGGAGACGTTGCTCGCTGGCGTAAACGAGGCGAGGGCGAAGACGGAGAGGAGGCCGCCACTGTTACTGAAGATCGCGCCGGATCTGAGTGATGAAGAACTAAAGGATGTGGCCGAGGTCGTGCAAAAGGGGAAGACAAAGGTCGATGGGGTTATCGTGTCGAATACGACGTTGAGCAGGGAGAATCTAGTTAATCATGTAAGTAGTATATTGTATCCTTAAATGCAAGCGTAGAATAATGAAATCATAGACGAAATTCTAACAAAGAATGATTCAGTTATTTATTCCGGGCATGTATGAGCACGATAGATCTGTTAGAAAGTTAGATGAGAAATCCGTCATATCAACCCATTGTCACGAATATACACACAGTTTCGATTTTGACAACGTCCAAGTATTAGATTCCGAAATAAATTTAGACGAGAATTTTCTGAAAAGCTTCACATTTTTTTACATACCAATAATATTAATAGAAAATTAGACATATGTTTCTTAAAAAATACATATAAAAATTCTTTAAAGAAATTTCAAATAGTGTATTTATCTTGATGTTATATATACAGGATTACTATTATATATACAGGACATTTCTTTTTGTTCAGTGACGAGTCAATCTTTTTGACTATTACGACGAATTGTAACCTTTTTTACTCTGTGTATTAACCGAAGATTTTTATAACGTAATGTATCTGTTTTGGCACCTTATTTACGCAGTAGTGTGAATTATTTTAATTTTACGTGTGTTCTTGCGTTCCGTTTATTCCAGTCTTGAAAAGGGCTTCTCTGCGAGAGCCGAAACGTCGACGAATAAAGTATTGGATAAAGAAAGTGTTTGGCTCGTGGCGATCAATTCTAAATTATTATTTAAGATAAAAAAAAATAAAAACAATTCTAGCTTCCCTTACTATTTATCCCTCAATATCTGACCAAAAATTCTCACTTTCAGCATAAGGACGAAGCGGGAGGCGTGAGCGGCGCTCCAGTATCCGATCTCTCCACCAGCATGATCGCCAAAATTCACCATTTGACCAACGGCAAGCTCCCCATCGTCGGCGTTGGCGGGATCTTCGACGGCGCGGACGCGTACACGAAGATCAAAGCCGGCGCCTCACTCGTACAGTTGTATACTTCGTTTGCTTACCACGGTCCACCTATCGTGCCTCGCATCAAGCGGGAGCTCGGTGTGCTACTCGAAAAGGACGGCCACAAGTCCATTGCTGAAGCAGTCGGCAAGGAAGCAAAACAGCTGATGTCAAGAAAGGCGTAGAGCGAATTGATAGTATACGTGTCTTACTGTATAGGATTGTCTTTGTCGTGTTGCATTTTTGTAACTGTATAAATATGTATATAGGAGTTTTGATTTGCTATATTTTTTATGAAAAATAATTATATTGAGAAAGGAAGAAAATCTTTTGTAGTGCCGTCCTTGTACATAAAGTTGAGAGTCTCGATAAAATATATGTTATTTTTTACGAGAAGTTGTGAAGGTTGGTTTCTATTTTTTGTTACCTTGACCAGTAAGAGATTATGTTTTGTCGCGATTTTTCGCTGAAATCATACGTAACTTTGATTTATAGGATTGTTATGCAAAATTTCCTATATGATATGTATTTAATTGGATTCATAGTTCCGGAATTATCATTTTTTATGTTGGTGATTTCTGAGAATTTCAAAAATTAAATTAAATATTACACTAAATTGAAAAATAGTTTTCTTTATTTTACTAAAATAAACATTTTAGATATGGTTCGAAGAAAGACTTAACATTGACGATAACATAAGTATATATTAGTTGAATTCTGTTTGTTCAGCGATAAAAATGTCTTTTTATGGCTAATTACGATCACGTGATGATATTCTTATGATGTGATAACAATGAAAAATGGGAAGAAACACGCCTGCCGGCATGTGTTAATTACGATAATACGTGGATTTGGTACAGGGTTAACATTCCGACTGGAATAGATAAAGAGACCTAATTTTTAAATTACCTGTAATAGCGCTTAAAGATATCTTCATTTGTGTTAATATCATTCATGAAAAATCGATTAATAAGCTATATAACAAAATCATTATTATTTTTTATAACTTTTTTTTTATATATTATAATTTGTATAGAGTGATATGCTGTTAACATTAAGTATACAAAGTAACAAAATCATATCGTTATAAAATGAAAAGCGCATTTGGTAAGATTGAAATTAAAAACTATTTAATCAATATCTGGCAGAAAAATGTTCTATAAAAATCTATAAAAATCTACGAAAATCTATGAAAAACTATGAAACATCATGTAAATCTTAAAAATGTATTCAAATTTAATAAAATTTATTAAAAAACCATGAAAATCTATGAAAATCTATGAAAAACCCCCAGAATTGGGACATTTTTCATGATTTTCATAATTTTTCATAGTTTTTCATAGTTTTTTATAACTTTCAATAGATTTTTATAATTATTTTTAGTTTTTTTATACTATTTCATAATTATTCTTAATTTTTTTATAGATAATATTTTTATGAATAAAAAAAAATATTTTTTTAAATTATTTTTTGCAATTAATTTTTTTTAAATACCGTCGTCCGTTCTCTTTCTAGTGTCTTAAGGAGGTTCTACCGATACATCACTAGTCAAAATGAGCTCACTTTTTATTTACGATTCATTCCTGAGGTATATTGCACTAAGGAAGCTGCATAGGTGGACTTACTCAAAATACCGATTATTCATTTAAATTGTACAATTTTATTTGACCTTATTATCAATTAAGAGTTCTATACAGATGCTAATTTGACTCATTTTTTGAGGTTAAATGTACATTTTTGGTATACAACATAATTTTGTTATAAGTCAGCGCCCACCAATACAATTTCTGAAAAGTTA
>JAPYZO010002169.1:0-16414 GCA_030522905.1 Torymus flavipes
TTTTATAATATTCTTTGCTCGTTTTCGTACCATAAATAATTGGAAAGTGACAGTTAATAGAAAAAACATAATTTTCTCATTGAAAAAGACCTATGAAATGGAATGATTAATACTGAACTTCATTTTTAGATACCAGAAGTCAACTCTCAAAGCCCCGTTAAAATCCATTTCCCTGCACTTAACATTAACAGTTTTTACTCGCACGCGCGCCAACTCAAGGTCAGTAATTTTTTACTTTCTCAATTTTAAATATAAAAATGTGTACGGGTTTGCATGTTCGCAACTTTACTTATCATATATAAGTCTAAAACAAATAATTCGATGTCTAGCTTGAAACATGGATTATTACAAGAAAAAAAAAGATGTTATTTCTCACCGCTTATTAAGCGATAAAAGAAGCGTAAGTACAGTATTCCCTAACCTCCCTTCGCCCTCAAGCATCGTAGAATCGATCAAGCATCGTAGAATCGAAAGAGCGCACCTATATAGTTATTATACAGACCTTATACACTGCGTGGATGCATTTTCAAAAAAGCGCGGACCGCCCAGGGATCGCCGGGAAAAATATATAGCGAGCATCACACGCGTGCGCGCACGCGAATCAATAAAGGCGCGCTATATAGGGGGAGAGTCTGCTGCTCTCGGATGCTGCGCGCTGGGATAATAATCATCAGTACTGAACCAGCAGTGAGCACACAAGGCCATGAACGGCAACGCCATAAAGAGCCAGGCACATTCCTGTCCACCAGAAGCCACCGGTAAGCCTCGTCGAATTGTGGGTTTTCAGATTCGAAAGAAGACGTTTTTTCTTTCAGAATCACGAGTTATATAGGTATGTAGTTACGCGAATTGTGGGAAGATATATGGTTTCGGTTAGGGCGTACGCGCTATGTCGAGGGTTTAGCCTCGTTTCTAGAGCTTTCGGGGTAGCTCCGAGATGGAGGAGGCTGTGATTGCGCTCGTAGCACAGATGTTTTCGCGTAGTTGCAGATAACTCGCCTATTTTTTTCGAAAAAGATACGGGATATGAGACGCGGTTGTTGTTTGCTGATGGTCAGACGTACGCGTGATTTTCAGTTAAAGTTATCATGTTGATTGTTAATTGTTCTCATACAGTTATGTGTCTAGTGTTATATATAATGTACTCTGTTATCAATATGGAATGTTCCATTTTTACAAAGTATTTAAGCTATTACTTTGTCGTACAGTTTGAATACAAATTCCGAAAAACATTAATTGGTGGAAAAACATGTTTCGATAATTATCCGCACTCTCTTAAAGATATTAGAAGCTAAAAAAAAATTTCTTAATCAACTATTGAAATGATTATTGTTTTGTTTTAAATACTTCCAAAGTTATTCGTTTTATTTGACCTTATTTTATTTAAAACTTGAATATATAAAACTTTTTCGAGTGATCATGTTTATCCTGGTTCTATATATAATCAATAAAACTTTATAAAACTATCAAATGTAAACATAATGTATTATACTTGACGTACAATACGCTGATCTTCGCGTCAGCAGTTAAAAGTTTTCTTACGGTGATGTGTCTGACACGACGTAGAGTTTGCTACTTGTATTACAAAGTTTGTTATTTTATATTTTAATTCTGATTCTACATAGATAGTAAATAAATACTTATTAACCGTGCAATTAAATGAAAAACTCGATGAGAAACCAATAAATATGTACGTATATATAGAAATATAGATATAAAATTGATAGTAAATAGCACGAGTTATCAGCGACGTAAGAAAAATTTACAGTATACGCTATTAAAACCTTTACGTTAGTTTATTTTACGAAAACATAAAAAGAATACAATTTCTCGTTTACATAATTCCTTTGAATTGCCTAAAAACCAAATAATATACTAAATAATATACTCATTATACATTTTGCACGGCTATATGCTTGCTCAGCAATGATAGGCGAGCTTTCAAGCAACGGGGAGACCCTCGACGACATCTCGGAGTCGGTGGACGAGCTGCGCCTGAAGCTGGCCAACATGAAGCGTCTGATGGAGGAACGCAAGGGCACGACCCTCGGCGAGATAAGCGCGCGCAAGCAGCGCAACCAGAACTCCGACCTGATCGACGGCAACTTTCTCTCTTGGATCTTCGGCACGGCGCTCGCCGTCATACTCAGCGTCAGCTTCTACGCCTTCTACAATCTCTACAACGCGGTGCTCAAGAAGTTCCCCTCGAAGCACACCGAGCTCTGAGCTGACTGCGGATCGTGTGCGTTACGGATGACGATGACTTTGCGCGCGTGCTATACGCTGTTGTGTAGTATGTGATGAGTGTCTGTGACACGGTGGTTGGCTGGAGGGTGGAGACGAATGTGGAACAGGGTTGAGCAATTTGTTTTGTCATTTTCTCATAGGATCCTTCTTGGCTGTCTTGACGTATTGTTTCTTTACTTGCTTGCGAGATTTATGCAGAAATATATTTCCAAAAACTTTTACGTTTTCATTTACAAGGGCATGTATTATTTCATTACAAAGTTTATACAGTGGATTTTCTGAAACATCAATTTTGGAAGCAAAAATATCTACTTTTATTTTATCTCTAATCTATATAGCGTCTAAATTTTGAATCTGAATGGCATCTGCCCAGAATTTAATGTCGAAAAAACAATCATAATAGGTGAATCACCTGTCTGCATTCTCAATCTTCGTCCCTGACAAACGCGAAAGACACATGATTTTAAAGCACTCTGTAAAAATTAGAATCATCGAAAATAATCTAGAATAATTTCCGATGGCAAACGCCTTACCAATAGAACCAAGCATCGATCTAAATACTTTTCTGTACTAGATACTAATCTGAATGCTTATCAGTCATATAATGCGATGAAGATAAAAAACTGTATGTCATGATGGCGACTTTCAAATTCATGTGACGCGATATATAAATCATAAGAAAATTACGAAATAATTTAATTTCGTTCTGCACAAAAATATTTAATTCAAGAATTGATAAACATACTTTATTCGAAAATCGTGTGTTTTTTTTTTATAAATTTATAATGTAATTTATCGAACGTTACCAGAGCAGTGACTCGTTACATTGGATTTTTATGATATACACATTAACAGTATGAATGTTATATATAAATGATCGCAGATATTTAGAACATCTTGAAGTTCCATGGTGGAAATATAAGATATTTTGTGAATTATATTTTAATATTTAGTAAAATAGTAGAAAATAAGTTACTACTTTTGCATATGATAATGGTGTAATTTACTTATTTTACGATGAAAATTTTCTACTATATAAATCCATCGTAAACTTTTATTTGATAGTACACATATTTGTTACACATCAAAATTAGATCTTAATATGTTTCTATTATTTTATTATTTTTGTAATTTTTTTTAATGCATTTTCTGTCATCATTAGATATCTAGTGAAATGTACACTCTCTTTACGAACAGTATTATTACTATTATTAAACTATAAAAGGAACTATTATTTAACGTTCTGTAATTAATTTAATCAGTATAACGAGAAAAGTTTGATATACAATTACTTTAATACGTATGAATATTCAAGTGATTGAGAAGTTGAAAAAAATAAATAAATCTAATTAATCTAACATTACATTGTTTGTTATTATCAATAAACCTTCTTTTTAAAATTATTACTAATGATTCCAAATGACCTTATATTTAATCAGAAAATATAAATCCGTCAATCAAAAAACGCGAAAGCGCACCGAAGGAAAGTTTACATACTTATTTTAATTTTTAAATATTTTTATTTGTATAGCCATTTATCATAAACTTAATAAATATTTAAAAGTATCAAAGTTATATATAACATAAAAAACAGGTAAAATTTTCCAGTAATCACTTTCATACATTAACTAAAAATATCCAAAGAAAAATTTCTTCGTTTCACAGACTTACAAATCAATCGTTGAGGAAAATTTGCATGCATTTACTGTATTCTTCATGTTGCTAAAAACGTAAAATTTTAATTACTGTAGCAAAACAGAGTTTGCTAAAAAAAATAAGTTAATTTAATTTATACTTTTGATATCTCTTGTTCAACGTTTTCCCTTCTTTTTGACAGTAACGTGATCTCATTCTCTAAATCTTTAAGCTAAAATAAGACATTTTGATGACTTTCCATGTAAAATACAGCACAAACGTTTTGCTTTATTAATAAACAGTAATTTACCTCTGATTCTGTCTTTAATACATCTGTTTTTAAATCGGTTATTAATCTTTTTTGAAGATTTTTCAATGAAGACTTTTTAGTATTTGCTAATGTAGTCTTTTTTAATGATTTTGTCTGTCTACTGGATTCCTTTAACTAAAAGAATGAGTATTTCATTCCATTAAATCAGATTACTGTTTATTAATTATTGCAAATATTACATTGTTTTATTTACACATTTAGTATATAAATAGAACGTACTTCTTTTTCTTTGCTTTTTAAATTTTCTTTGAGGTCTCTAATTTTCCCGTGAACATTCTGGTGATAAAATTATTCGTAAAAGTTTTTTGTTTGTATAGAACTAAACAATATTTTTATAAAATGTACGAACCTCAACTGTATCATTTGCTAGTATCTGAAAATAATTACGAAGTATAAGTTTATAACGGTATGCAATGGTATCGATAAGCTTTTAATACATAAATGAGATACTAACCGACTTTTTTAAATCTTGTTTGTGGCTTTTATACTGAAATAAATAAAAAAACATAATTGTGCTAAATCGTTATTTTATTTAAGAAATATTTTAGTAAAAATGATTTATAATTAACTATTAATTTACTACAATTAAAGAACGTTACCATAACCATCAGAAAAGTAGAAATGCAAACGACGACAAATATAAAAATCCAAAGTATTTTTATCGCACAACACTTCAAAATGAATGGCCATATAGCACTGTAAATTTGAATGGTCATTTTAAAGGCGAGTAAGAAATTTGTCATAGGAAAATATAACCACTAAATTTTGCCCCTATCAAACTTATTGAACTTTGACGGTGGTAAGTTCACACATGACCGCGCTTTATTAAAAGACAAATGAAATCTTAAATATATAGTTATATAAACAGATAGAATAATTTTAATGAAGTATATAATTCTATTTTTAAATTTTATTTTATCTCTTATGAAATTTATAGAAAAAGCGGAAGAAAATTTATTAAGGTTACAATATTAGAATTCATCCAAGTATGCTGAGTTGAAATTTTGAATTTTGCCGCCATAAGAGCACAGCAGACGACGCGCGCAGCTTGCAACACATATATATGTATATACCTAACATCAGCTGACTTTATAAATAGCGCGAATTTACGCGTTTACCTGCTCGCATGCAAGTCAGCGCACTGCTCCGTTGCTCGAATCCTCGAGTTTAAGATAAAAGCCTACAATTATGTGTACGTCAAGAGCGAACAGGAAAACTAAACAGCTACACAACGTGCAGAAATAAACAGAGTTTTCGTTCAAGTCGAGAATCGTTTAAAGCCTGTGACACTTTGACAAGTTTAGCTTCGGCTGGTCTGCTGCTGCTTGGCATAATCACCAGTCAATTTAATGCTTCGCAATTTACGTCCAAAATGCTTACGCAGCTTTTCACCGAAGTCGCCTTTGATGTTCTTCGATCAAAAATTACTTAGCGCCAGTTTAACCTACGATGGGAATCACCGCTCGACGCACAATGACATCAGCGAATCGGTACTCCTGCCGTCGCAGTCGCAAATCGTCATTGCCGGCGCTGGCATTGTCGCCAACTCCGTAGCCTACCACCTCGTGGCCAGCGGCTGGAATGACGTCCTGGTGCTCGAGCAGGAGCACATCGGTGCCGGCAGCTCGCACTTTGGCTCCGGCACGCTTGGCCTCTTCAAGCCCATAGCTCACCGCAACCTCATATCCTACAGTATCAAGCTCTACCGTCAGCTGCAGGAGATGGGCTATGACATTGGACTGAGGCAGTGTGGTAGTATTTCCCTTGCTCAGACTAAGGACAGGATGATTGCACTGAGGAGGAGGATGGCGTACAATGTACCCACTGGCCTACACTGTGAAGTAAGGACAGAGTTTCATATACATAGAATTAAATTTCAAATTAAGGGAAATGGTGTTTGCATAGTTATGAGCAGCAAAGTTAACAGCTTGTTCCAAGGTTTTAGGTAAGGAAGAGCTGAAAAGAATGCATCCATATCTGAATGTGGATGATCTTGAAGGAGCAGTCTGGGTACCTGAAGATACAGTTGCTGATTCAGTAGCCATCTGTGCAGCACTGGCCCATTTGGCGAAACAAGGAGGTGCTCGTTACGTAGAACAGTGCAGGATAGAGGAGGTTTTTACTGAGAATGGAGCTGTTAAGAAAGTTAAAACTGACAAGGGTTTTGTTGATTGTCAATATTTTGTAAATTGTGCAGGGATGGTATATATTGTGTTTTTTATTTATTGACTCTTCATTTTATGTAATTTTTCAAGATGATTAACTTTGTATTTAGTGGGCTAGAGACTTGGGACTTAAATGTAACCCACCTGTAAAAATACCCGCTTATCCAGCAGAACACTATTATGCAATTGCAGCTCCCCCATCTTTGGAGACAACATTGAATTTGCCTTGTGTTCGTGATTTTGATTCCTACTCTTACATGCGTGAATGGCAAGGTACGTCTAGCTTTAAAAAAGGATCTAAAACAATTGTTATTTTGAAAGAAGTGAAAAATAACACTTCTTGCAGGTGGAATTTTGGCTGGTTGGTTTGAGCCAGAAGCTAAACCTGCATTTGAAGGTAGAAGAATTCCTCTATCTGATTGGAAAAAACATTTGAAAGTTGACACTAATCACTGGAGATCACTTTGGGAAAAAATTGTACATAGGATGCCAATTCTCAGTGAGGTCAAAGAACCCTTTGTTTATAACTGTCCTGACAATTTCACTCCTGATGGCAGATGGATTTTGGGTGAAAGTTCTGATGTAAAAAATTATTATGTAGCTGTTGGAATGAATGGTAATTCTCTTCAAGGTAAGTTTAAACAAATTTTAAAAACAAAATTCAATTTTTAAGGATATATTTGTTCAAATGACTGAATTACAGGTGCGGGAGGGATAGGCAAGGAAGTTGCTGAATGGCTAATTCATAGTGAATCTACCCAAGAATTGCTACCATTTAACGTGCAACGGTTCATGGATTTACATACCAATAGGCAATATTTGCAACAAAGAGTCCGCGAGGTCGTCGGACGCAATTACGCGATCCTCTATCCTCATCAGTGCGAGTACAAATACGCTCGGCAATTGCGATGTTCGCCATTGTACTCCGTTTTGGAAGAACGAGGCGCTATTTTTGGAATCAAAATGGGTTATGAAAGGCCTTTATATTTTGATTCAACTTATAGGAGTGCGATATTATTTAACCATATTTTGAAAATCAATCCAATTATTACTTGTTTGTTTTAATTAAAAAAATTTTTTTTTATTTAGGGGGTCACAAGAAGCCAATTATGCCACCAGGAAGTTTTTATAAACCGAAATTTTTTGATTTTATGAAAGAAGAATTTCAAGCTTGTCGCGAAGGTGTTGGCATAATTGACATGAGTTCTTTCTCAAAGATAGAAATAAAGGTAATTTCATTGACTAAAAAAATGTTTCCAACAAGCCACAATTTTTATAAAAAAAAATTGTTATTCTTTACAGTCAGTTGGTTTGGAAGTAGTTGATTATTTGCAAAAATTATGCTCAAGTGACGTGAATTTAGCAATCGGCAGCATAACTCACACGGGCATGCAGAACGAAAGAGGCGGATACGAAAATGACTGCATGCTCGTCCGGCAAGCGGAAAACAGTTACTTCATGGTGTCTCCAACGTTGCAACAGACTCGCATTTACCAATGGATGTCGAGGTAAAATCATACAAAAATATCGTACGGTTTGTACATTTCCTTGATTGCTTAGTAAATAATTTTTATCCAGGCATTTACCATCCGACCGATCAGTGGGATTGAATGACGTTACATCGAAGTACACAGTAGTCAACGTGATTGGACCAAAAGCCACCCAGCTGCTCTCGGAACTTACGAATTCGGACCTAAAGTTGTCACCTTTTACTTACAAGGTAAGTACGATAAACAAAAAACGTATAATTTTTCAATTAACACCTTAAAAAATTTTGTAAAATCAGATGTGCAACGTCGGCTACGCGTCGGACGTGATGGCGATGGCATTCACGCACACGGGTGAGCCGGGTTACTGCCTTTACATACCATCCGAGTACGCGCTGCACGTGTACGCCACCCTGATGGACGTCGGCCGTGACTACGGGGCGCACAATGTCGGTGTGCTCACACAGCGGTTCATGCGCATCGAGCGATTCATACCCTTCTGGGCCGAGGAGCTCACACCCTTTGTCACGCCCTACGAGGCGGGCAGCGGTTACAGGATCAACCTCGACGTAAGTATATTGGAGAGAATTGAATTTTATTCAGTAGGAATTTAGTGACTGAAAGGATTCGTGATATGTTTAGTAGAATAGGTAAGCCTTGATTTTGTCATCATCATTCTTCAAAATAAAAGAGAACTTTAGCATTGTACTATTATGTAAGACATCACGTCGCGTACTTTATTGTTTGTCATGATACGATATATTGCTACGGTATAGGATGAAATCGGTAAAATTTTAATACGTTTGTGAAAATATTTCTTAAAATTGATATGACAAGCTTTTTCTTTATAATTGGCTGTTTCCGTCAATGAAGAAAATACTTAAAAAAAATGATTGAATTACAGAAAGAATATTTCATTGGTAAATTTGCTCTACAACGACAAAAAGAACAAGGTGTATCAAAAAGACTGATATTATTTGTTATTAATCGTCTGGACATTGACAAAGACGTCTGGGCTTGGGGTGGAGAGCCAATTTATCGCAACGGCGAATTCGTCGGAACTGTCACTTCAACTGGGTATGATTTTTAACTTTTTTTAAATATTAAAGATTTGAATAAATTTATATTTCTCGCTATTAATTGCAGGTATGGATTTAATACAAAAAAATTAATTTGCCTCGGCTTCATCGGACAACCCGGTTACTCACACTCGCAAGACGAAAAAAGAGTTGTAACGAACGAATTTATTATGGATTCGCGGGCGCACTATGAAATTGATATTGCTGGTCATCGGTTTCCAATGATGCCGCATATTCATCCCCTTTCTTTACCGAATAACAAAAGCAAAAAGTACATACCAACGCCAGTTTTGTCTTATAAAAGTGACATTTCACACTGAGTTGCAATATCTGAAATTTGGAGATGTTTTTTCTCTTTAAAAATACCTACATGGTGAGAATCTCAAGAGGCAATAATAATTATTACGTTCTTAATTGTAATTTTAAGAGTTTGAAATATCTAGTCATCTAATTATCTAGTCAAGATCAAATGAAATGAACTATTATTTAAAAATCATGTACAAATTTTTATCAATCATAATATTATAAAAACTTAATTTTACAAATTTGATATACTTACATAGTAAGTCAAATATATAGGATAATGTACCTTAGTATTCATTTTTGTAATATATTTAAAACTTTTTATTTAAACAGTTATTGTCTCTACTTCTTGTCTATTTTATTATTATTTATTTTCAAGTTAAATATTTAATGAAATCGCATGTTTTGCACATTTAAATTTCAATAATTTATATAATTCAACTAATACTAATCTTAATAGACTTTTTATATCATAAGTATCATGCATTGATAAAAAAGTACGTATTTGGTGATAAAATATTTATAAAACAAATAAGTACATTTGAGAAAACCTGTACAAAGAGTAACTTAAAATTAAAAAAAAAAAAAAGGTAAAAGTAAAGTAAGTTAAAATAATTTTTATTTTTACACATAAAAGTTCAAGTAAGTTTCCTGACATGATTACTACTATGCACTATTTTGATGAAAATATACATTATAAATTTTTGGAAAACCCTAAAAGTATTCAATAAAAGTAATTTTTTGTGAGAAATACTAGTTTATTGACTGTGAACGTTACACACGAAGTTTTTTAATAAAGTGTAAAATAAATCAATATTTATATTTGTTTTGTACACCTTAAAATAAAATATGCATATATTTTCGAATGAAATAAATTCAAATTGAAAATAATGTGAAAAACTAACAGGACATAATTACTAGAATAATACTTTTTTAAATTATTTTACTATATCAATTGAAATTTAAAAAAGCATGTATGTTTTTCAACAAATATATTGCAGTCACACTATTATGTTCAATATTGAAAATGTAACTGTACCAAGTAAGATTGTATTTATTAAAATTTATTCATAGCAAATGCGGTTATACAAAGTTCAGAAAGTTCATAATTAAAAACTTTTCAGCAAGTTGCTCAAAATATTATAACTATATACATTAATGTGACAACAAAGCTTAAAAAGCAATCACTTGATTTTCTGCCGCCGTAAAACTTCATTTTTAACTACACCATAAATTGGTTTGTTTCAATTATTTTATTTAAATCATGTTTAATTTAATTGCTTGTAGCATTAAAAAAAACATGACTTGTACTGAGCCTTGCAGCAAACAAATTGTACAATATCTAAAGACATGTTTTCAACTACGTGCACCACTTGTTAATAATTTAAAAAATATAAAGGACATCTTCTATGTCATAGAATATCACAGATGTCCTATTTTTTTCATTAGAAATCCAAATAATCAGTGGTTCAAATATGCAACTGTCCAAGCTTCACTTACTTCATCAAGTTTTTTAACATGTAAAATCGAAAAAAGCTGCAGTTCATAAACATCCCATAAATTGAATAGATAATATTTATCTCAAATAATCGTTTGAACATTATCTCTTAAAGATATTAATGTTCGTTAATTTATATTGAGTAAACTTGGTTAACTCTAATAATCTCAACGAACTAATTTTTGAATGAACAAACGATTTCAATAAATTTTTTATGTTTGAGAACATCTTTATCTCTTTTTCTTTAGGTGACATTTTCTATTCTCACATAATAACTTTACATTTCATTCAGTGGTTTCATTTTTCTTTGATTCTTATTTATAAAATTCATCCAGGAGTCTGACCTTACGCTGCCCACTGTTCTAACTCTTTTAGATCGTCATCTTCTTCTTGTTTTTGTTCTAAAAAAAGCATTAATAAAATAAATAATTAACAATAGAAAATTATATTTTTATTTATAAAAGAATTTAATAAATTACTTGTTTTCTTTGCGGGCACATTTGGTAGAGCTGTTGCAGGAACAGCTGGAAGTTCATCTGTACTTTGTATGCCTAATAATTCTTTGTCTAATTCTTCTTGTTCTAATTCCTCCAACTCCTTTTCTAACTCATCTTCATCAATATCTTGGCCAAATGCAACTGGATTAGAAATAGCATCTGAAATTTCCTTTGCAACATCTTGTTGTTCTGCAATATCATCCATCATATCGTGAACTTGATCAACATCCCTGAAAATTTAGGTTTACAATTAAGTAATTATCAAAATAATATTATATAAAAAACAAGTTTTTGAAAAAAGTTAAATTCATACATGTGTTGATGAGCAGCCTTTAGAGCATCTGCAGCATTCTTCATTGTCGTAAGGACAGCAGTATTCGTGTTGGCACTTTCCAGTGCTTCTCTTTGCATCTCAATTGTGGATAGTGTGCCATCGATTTGTTGTAATTGTTTTTCATATCTCTTCTTTCTTTTCAATGCTTGAATTGCAGCTAAAATTATTTAAATTATATTAATTATACAAAAAATTATAAAAAAAATCATTTGTACAAAAAATTTTTCATTAATGAAGTTTGAACAAAGGGTTAGGTATACATAAAGTAACCTAACTATAATAATGTTTGACTAGAAAGCATTGAGTTTGAGTCATTGAACTGAAATTTGCAACATTGGAGTCCAACGAAATAAAATAAATGATTTCACTTCACGGTTACACTAATTAATATTAATTTTGCATGAACATTTAAAGTTTTTATGGTATAAAATAACTTTATAACAAAGGTTTAAATGAAATTTCTATTGTTTAATTATTCTAATTAATTAGAAAAAAATTATCTTGTTGTACTTATTCCAACGATACAAACTTCAGATTCATTCAAATTATTTGTTAATTTTTAAAATGTGCAAATTCAATAGGCTATGTAAAATTTGTATATAGCAACAAGTAGTAGAAGAATAGGTTATAAGTCTTATAGGCTATTACTATTTTATTTATATTCTTTAACAAAATTAAAAAAATAATTTAAATTAAACGATCAAATTGTAAACAACAAAGAAAAGTGTTGATATTATGAATTTAATTATTTAGAATAAAAGTAGTGTGGTTAAAATAATGCGTATTAGGTAGTAAACTTGTTTTTAAGAAATTAGCCCTTTAAGAAAAATAGTTTGGTTAATAGATAAAATCATCTTGTGAAATCTTGTGATGATTCATTCCCTCTATAATTGACAGCTGATCACGATCAAGGTAAGCGGGAAAGAAAGAAAACGGTACTGCAGAGCTTGAGAAGGAAAAAAATGAGGAATGGCAACGAAAATTTGTAACTGTCTTATGCAGAGGACGTCTCTCGTCATGGGAGAAAAATCAGTTGCGTATAAGCGCGCCTCTCGCGATTACAAAAGTACTATAGGTTGTCTTTCGTAAAAACGTGAAACGTCAGAGCTCAAGTGTATCGGAGCAAGTACCTCGCCTGTTCTTGGAGCCGTTCTTCTTAGCGGTCATTAATTCCTGCTCGATCTTGCTCTCGAGGAAGTCCTGCTTCTTGACGAGCATCTCCTCGGTTTCGCGGAGCTTCTGTATCGCCTCGGCAGTCGTGGGCGCGGGAGCGTCCTTCTTGCCGCCGAAGACCTTCGCGAAGAAGCTCATTATTGCAGCGTCTCCTTTCTCTGGCTATGTCTGTCTATCTCGCGCGCGCGCACTGTTTACACGCGCCTGGGGCGTCTTCTTCGAAGCACACGCGCGCGCACACACCAGGCTAAACGAGGAGACTGCTATACTACGCACGAGCACTGTATCTAATCGCGTCGCGGGACTTGGGGGAGGGCGGTGGTACGCGCGTTGGCGAGCTCCTTCAAGAGGACGATGACGACGGAGACGACGATCGGGAGACTGAGTTGCGACGACCGCTACCTAGACGATGCGCCATACTCCGCGAGCGCGGTCACTGTGCGTGTGCGTATGTGTGGCTGGGAAATCTGCTGTACCGACGTGGACGTGAGTCAGACTCGTGCGAGAGAAAAGTAGGATTGAAAAAGAAAGAGGATTTTGGAAGAGGAAGGGGCTGTCTGCCCGCCGTTGGCACGTGGTGCCCTCATCGTAATATCGTCATCAGCTGTGCCCCCGGCGGGATCTACTCAAGTTCTGTTGGTAAAAGCGTGGTAGTTTATATACCTCTATGTAAGGAAGAAAAAAAGTGAGTTGCGACAAGTAATTATAATGTTACGTCAGTTATTAAAACTTATTGATTTCGAAGATAATTTGTTTTATACAAGTATCAAATTACCTGGCTCAGACTATAGGTGGAAATCCGATCTAGACCGAATTTAGTTAATTTGCTAGGTTTCGTTGTAAAATTACAATTGACTAAAGCTAGAAAAAGTTTAGAAATGTCTAAATATAATTTGGTCGCAAAGTATTAAAATTGGAGTATATAAATTATATGCGATGAGCTGCACGAATAGTGACTTTTCCGCGGAATAATCGCTATGAGCGCCATTCGTGAGAACGGGAAGAGATGACTAAGAATAAAATCTAAATTTTCCAGTAAAATCAAAGGGGCGCGTTTGTAATTTCACAGTAAATATTATGCTTTACTGACGAGTCCAGCGGCCAGACCCGAGACGAAACGCTAGTTATTCGAAATATCAAAATATTAGCAAGATCGAATAGGGTTCGCGTTGCGTCTTACATGCTAAAGAGACTACTTATCATATTAAGGACGCGCTGTTTCAAGCCGTCAAATTTTTCATATAACTAACTGATCACGCATCACTCGCCTTCATTTATTTTAAGGAGGTTATCGTGATTTTAAAATGGGTTCACTAATCACTATATTTAATTGTAATGTCATAAGTTATTAAATTATAATAATGTAAGTACACATGGATATAAAAGGCAAATAGGTACTTTCTGAACCGAAAAAAGCTATTGTGATAAAAAATTGTTAATCGAACACATAGATTTGCTTAATAAATAAAAGAGTTACTTTCGCAATTTTTTCACCAACTTTTTATTTTTCATTCGATTTTAATGTTTAACGTCTTATTTTACTCCTTAAACATTTACCTACGATCTATCCAGACTTATATAATGAAATAATTAATATATACGATGGAACATGTAATTGTTTACAGTTTAAGCAGTACAATAAATTTTAAGTTTATATTGCATTGTATAATGTAAACAATTATATGTTGCTCCGTATAAATTAGTTTTTTCATAAGATAATCCAGTGGGTCGTAGAGAAATGTTTAAGGAGTAAAATAAGACGTTAAACATTAAAATCGAATGAAAAATAATAATTTGGTGAAAAAATCGCGAAAGTAACTTTTTTATTTATTAAACAAATCTATGTGTTTGATTAACAATTTTTTATCATAATAGTTTTTTTTCGGTTCAGAAAGTATATTTGCCTTTTGTATCCATGTGTAGGTACTTACATTATTATATTTAATAACTTATGACATTACAATTAAATATATAGTGAACCCATTTTTAAATCACGATAACCCCCCTTAACGGTGATTTTCACATTTATTCCGTGATAAATTCATGATCATGGCGTCAACTAACAGTTCATTTATTGTCGCTAATTTAAACACTAAATTCTACGTAGTTTTAACAAATAATGACTCTTTATCCTTCTTTACAAAATTGACATTCCTACGTTTTATAAATATTTTCTTATATTTACAATAATCTTCGAACTTTCCTAATTTTATAATTCAACTCGCATCTTATAAGACTTAATGTATTAATTTATATTCGTAGGCCGCTACAATTAGATTGTGCATGTCTCAAAAAAGGACCCGTGCGACGGAATTGTGAGCATGCTGCGCTTCCATTTTTAGGCAGCGTTATTCAATTTTATTATTTTTTAGTTTCCTCATACTAGTTTTTGAATATTGACCGAATTAGATAACGTGTATCACCTAATTTGACCAAATCACACATTTGATACTTTTGCTCCCTGCGGAGCGAATATCACATCTAGATCTAGGGCGTGCCTAATATTTTCTTAGTAGTAAATTTACTATAGCTGGTTCGGAACCCACCTAAAACTGTAGGTCCCCATTACTGCGTGAGTTACTAAAGATGGACACATTGCATCCAAAAGTACTCACTAGCACAGTAATGTAGAGCTATATAAGACTCATTAAAGAGGACTTCAGATAGCTGTAAAATAAAAAAAAAATTTACTATACTTTGACGCTTTTTCAATAACTTTTTTCCAAAGTATTTACAAAAAATACAATATCTCGATTACCATAGGTCCGGGAGGGGGGGGAGGGGGGGGCTATAAGACGTAAGAATATTCCCTTTATAATGAAGAATTATTATCAATGCCAAAAAGTATAAGAAACAACGAAATATATTTTGTACAAAAAATTTCTATCAAAATTTTTTAAAACATGTATAAAATGTTGTAAAAAGATTAATTGTATACTCGTTAAAGGTCTCCCCTTAACTAATACAGAAACCTCCCGTGAATATAAAACATGTGAGATGTATAGAAAAGTATGACAGGGTATGTTGCGAAACGAAAAATTTTAAAATATTTTTTAACCCGTGGCCCCGTGGCTACTGTTATGTCGGAATCTAATTATAACGTTACCTTTACTAGCAGACTCCCTATGGGGTGTGCCGGATCTCCTGTCTTTTGGCCAACGCCCGAAGGCGCTATGCCTAACCAGGTTACGGAGACCGAGGAAGCTAATCGGAGAACTTTATCTCCTTTGCTACAGGCCGACGCTCTAAGCGTTTCGCCTTTTTATGTAGCGGAGAAAAAAAAACAAGCCAAACTCTAACTTTGTCTGATTATGATACTTTCTTTATTTCCGAAATAGTACAAATTTTAATATACCTAGCTTAAATACAATTTAATCGCTATGTTGTGATGATCGCAGTCGTGAAGATTGCCGTCGTGAAGGTCGGTGGTTCAGTGTTTCAGCAGTGGTGTTGCTCCTTCTCGGCGAGAGGTCTCACAGCAGGTATCCGACGGAAGGGCTGACTTTTCTATTGTCGCTTGAGCGGGGAAGTCGCTGCGTGTCTCCGATGTGGACCAGAAGTATCGACAAGACTTCTGGTGGCGTGGTGTTGATATCTTCTTTGAGGACGGTGTTGGCGTCAAACGTCGGGCGTGCCACGGACAGAGCTTCGCCGTCGATTTGATC
>JAPYZO010002170.1:0-19089 GCA_030522905.1 Torymus flavipes
TCTCATGTTCTGGAACCTCCAAAGAATCGAAAAAATGTTGTGTGGTAGGTGTGCCCTAACAAAAATTTATTTAACTTTTTCGACCCCATTTTTGGGTATAAATCCGTAGAATTGCACATATCACGAACCCATCAATAATTGTACCTTTTCAGCGTCGCCTCGCGTTTCCTCATCTTCATTTGTTGTCCGACCACGCTATCTGTCTGTCTCTTTCTTTCGTCCCATCTTTCTCGGAGTCATGCTCTCACGTTTATTAAAGTTCACGCAAGGGGCATATTAATTTATGCCACGATACGCATAAAATTATTTTTCCCTCCATTTTTCTTGTCCCCTTTCGTGCTCTTATCCGAGACGGGAAAAGGACAATGGAACAGGAGGAATTGAAAACCATTGATTTCTATTCGGCTCTCTTCTCGAATCATTCCATGGCCGATAGAGAAAACAAAATCATGATCGTTTTTATTGTACGGCGGCCGGGCGTTTTTACAATATATATATATATATATATATATATATATTTCGATGAAATTATTCTGACTAATGGAAAAGTTAATATTATCTAGTTTTACTCAATATTTCATCAATATAGATAATTTAAATAATTTAATTATGCAAATATGTTTATTTCTAAATAATAATAATTTCCTTTACCTTTAATACGAATTTCGTGGTCGAAAGTTTTTTTAGTTTTACTTTATACTGTATTAAAAATATTTTTAATATAAAGATATTTCCTAAAAGCAGATTCTCGTACCTTTTAACTTGATTACGCGAAAAAAATAATTCGCATCAAATAACTCTTTTCCATTAATAAGAAACAGGAAGTGCATCTCTCTCGAATTCGTAAAAAACCGCATCACCACCAACGCGCAAGGCCCTACATTAAGTAGTGAAAATCGATTTGGTCAGACACCCGCGCCTCCGGGCTTCATATCTTTCTCTTCGCGCGCACGACCTTCATTTCCTCGGGAGAATAAACTGACGCGGTTCGCGTCTTCATTGCGTCGCTCATGAACGTCCAGTCCGAAAAAAACGCTGCACAGGAGGTGGCGAGTGCTCGGCTAAATAAATGTATAACGCCCACTACTTATACTGTGCAGCAAAGCCTGCAAATAGGTACGGGAATCCATCTTCACTTTGTCGAGGGCCTGTCAACTTTATTCCAAGGCTTTTCGAGAGTTTGAAGCATTAACCTTATAAATTCGGCTATTTTTAGGGAGCGCGCGAGATTGAAGATCAGCGATACGCGGACGATGGGCTATCTTAAATCGGATGTTTGCGTTGATTCGCTGAAGAAATATTTGCTAAGAAAAACGTTTCTACACGAGAATTAGAACGCGTGTGTGTAAAGCGAATTTTAGAAGATACAGTATCGCGGTAGAAAATCGACAATTATTAATATAAAAAATTGTTACAACGTGAGTGCGATATAATTAACTTTGAATTGCAGTTCACCGGAAATCATATTTCCAATACATCAATACTATGGATTAATAAATCGATAAGATTAAAAGTGGGCTAATGAATTTCAGAAATGTAAGGGACGGGTACTTGAATGCAATCATTTTTAATAAACTGGTGATTAAATGAAATTCTACAGCACGAACGCAAGTAACAATGCGTTCATCAATTGCCAGTAAAAACTCTTCACGACAAATTATTGAAAATCGCCGTCGCCTGGTACACGTTACAAAATTAAAATTGAATCAAAACAAACATGTAATCAAGAAACAAGCGGACCGCTCAATTTATAAAAAAGAAAGCGATTTCGCGAATGTACGACCAAACAGTAGCGCACGCGGAGGGGGACAAGTATATGTACACACAGCGTGGGGGGTATTCCAATCACTCGACGATATACTTTCGCGTGGATATATATAGGATTCTAGGGAAAGTTTGCACAGTCGCGAGTTATCCGCGGGGACCAATTAAAATCGAATATATGCGCGCGCACGCGCTGAACGTCCAGAGAGCCCCAAAAGTGAGGGAGAGAGGGAATCGCTGGAACGCGGCCCAAACTCCAAGTTCCGTGCTGCGGCCATCAATATACATCCTGCGACGGCGCTCGACCACAACTGATAGCACGTGCAAAGTCGTTATACCCAGAGCGAATATGTATATATATCTACGTGTACATGGGCTAAAGCGCGGCGCGCGTGTGTCTGGTCAAGGGTGAGCAAGCGCGAATTTATGGCCGCGAGCATTGAGCGTTTTCAGTGACACGCGAGGAGAGGAGAGGATAAATCGCCACGCGCGCGTCTCAGGCTTATCTGCGAGACGGCTTTGTGAGGCGCATTGTGCCCTCCTCTCTCTCTCTTTTCGACGACGAGATAGGAGGAGGAGGAGGAGCAGCAGCAGCGTCTCGTATTATGTGGAGAGTCGTCGTTATCGAGGGAATAAGGCGGCGAGTCGAGGGCCAGTCGGCTGGCCTTTCAATCGCTTCGGGATAGATCGGCCGAGTTAGATTGCCCCACGAGCGAATGTTTTGTCGACGCGCTTCTTTCTGCGACTGGAAGTCGGGACGAGAGGTAGATGGGTTGTTCTGATAAATGTGCACCGTGAATGAGAACACGAGTTTATCAATTTTTTTTTTCTTATTCTATATACCGAGAGCTGAATCGAGTGATAATTATATGAGATGAAAGGGAACCTTTTTTTTCTTTTTATCCTTATACAATTTCATCCGGTGGCAGAGAAATTTCCAAGATCTTGTATCTTATATAAGATTTTTATTCGTGGTATGGATTGTGGTATATTTATTTTTTTAATTAAGCGTCATTTTAATTATATTTTACTTGGAAACAATATTACGTGTATATATACTTAAACACTTATGAATAACAGGAATAAATGTTTTATTACGTAGCAACTTCCTTTACATAAATTGATACGAATATTTTAACAGTGTAGTAATTTCAAATTGGGATGGTGATTAGAATATGTAATAAAAATCTGAAAAAAATTTGATTATATTCTAGGAAAATGTTTCACTATAATTTCCTCGATTTATCTCAAAAAAGGATATTACGACGTATTATGTGCCAACACGAAATCGCGCGTGGCAACAAAGTTGATAACGTGACAAAGTAACGTCGTTAGCGTCTAATTAATAGAGCGATAATTAAATCTCAAAACCTAATCAAAATCGACACTTCAAAGGAGCCCCCCTATATATGCGACAAGGGCGTTTTCCTAATTGCGGATGGGAGAATCAAAGTATGATGAAAAACCAGAACTACCTATAATACTATACGCGTGCAGACAACCTGTTACAAGAAAGTATTTTAATCCACCGGAAACTAATTAAACCCATCGATAGACTCGTTATATTTTCCAACCAAACACGTTATAGTGGCACGATATCCCCACGGTATGTGAAAATTGATAAAGAAAAACAATCCAAGAAATAGCACACGTATAGGCCAAAGACGTGTTATTAAAAGCTTCCAGCCGCGTAATCTTGAATTTCGCGCAACCTTGAAAGCCTGGAGCGTCGGCGGCGGCGGCGGCAGCGTCGCGATATAAAGAATGCAAGGAATCTTTGTAGTATTTTTGATCTTGAACCGAGCGCTCGCGCCGGCACAAATCTTGACATGCTCTACTTTTTAAACGTTACCTACTTTCGCTCTCCTAAGTCCTGATTTCAAGTTTTCATGCGAGAGAGTAAATACGAGGCCTCGCTCTCTCTCTCTGATCTAGCTAGCATACACATATAAACTTGCACCAACACAACAAACTCCCATCCCGCTGCGCGCGATTAAGCGGCCCGATAATCCCCGCGCACCGTAACGGCAAAACTAAACTTGCACGCGCGATCGGAAGAAACGCGCTTTTAAAGCTGCAAGCCGCGCGATGGGGCAGCCTTCAAACTTGCCAACGTTAACGAACTTATTTACCAACGGCGGCAGAGGCGTCACTGAAAATATTTACCCGCTTGCGCGACAGTAGTTGATGGAGATAGAAAAAGCGAAGGTTCGGCAATTGGTGCTGTATTAAGTGGAGTAAGCTCTGCGTGAGGTCGGAATTCCGATGTGGGTAGGGGGAAAGGAAGCAACGTCTATTCGCGTCACGTTGCGCCGCGAAGAAAACCCCCTCCGTGCTCTTTCAATGGCTTTTCCGACTGTCCCGACTCTATCTCCCTCTCTCTCTCTTTCTCTGTGCTATGAATTAAACATCCATCGTTTCCCAGATAGTCTGTCGATTTATTATTGCGACATACTTAGAGCGTCTCTTAGCGTGAATTTATCACCGGTATAAATTTGATAAATTTCTTTTTAATCAGCATCGTTTAGGCCGGCTCCATTTCCATAAGTATATGTCTGCACCCCAAATGTCATTCCGAAATGCAATAAAAAAAAATTTCTCTACGCGGCTTCTCTGTCTTGTCGTTAATCACATTTCAGTTTAGCAGCAGCTCAGCCGCAACCTTATTTGTATCGAGCATCCATTATCACGTCGGCGCATAATTGAAATATCAAGATTCGATTTCGATAGCCGATTCTTATCAGCGTTCGCGCGTTCTCCCATCTTCCTCGTTCTTCCTCCTTATCCCTCCGTTCGATCTCGAGGCTGGTCGAGCTAGCGCCGGGAAAAATCCTCCCGACATATTATCAGCTCGTTGTTGTCGCTCGAGCTCCCTCGGGGGACCTTCAATCCTGCCGGGGGCGGGCGCACTCGGTTGGCCCACTGCGTACACATACACACAGAGTCCGTCGCGAGCAGACGGCGGAGTCACTAGGCCGAGTTCGCGAACTATATAGAGCGTTATAGGGGTAGAGGGCAGTGGGACACCTGTACAGAACCGGAATTCAGGTCATGCATCTCGGCCACTTGTACTAGGTCACTACTACACCTCCCTCTCTTTACGATGCGCGCGCTCTCGCGCAACCCCGACCCCTATATTCCTCCCTCCTCGTCGCTCGCGCTCCTATAATCCTGCGCGCGCCCGCGTCCTGGAAAAGCAGCAGCGCGGCTGCGGCGGGAGATGGGGGGAAAAAAAATTGAAAAGCTGCGGGGGAGGGTTATATGCGCCGCAGAACTTGCCGCCGCCGCCGCCAGCGGAAATGGGAAAACGTCAAATTTCGAATTCCAAGACCGTTCTATATTTTAATTTTCCGGATACGCGCGTGTATATGGGTCGCGCGAGAATGCACGCAGGACGGAGAGAGATTATATGATGCCGGCGTGTCCGCGCGCCGAGATTATTAAGCCGATGTATATATAGGTGCGGCGCGCTCGGTAATCGCGACTGTCACCTCGTATATAACTTGCGATGATTCCGGAATCCCTTACTTACGTCGCTCCCGCCGATGAACATATTGACATTTGTTGTGTTAATTGAAATAGCGCTACGCGAGAAAATAAACTCCAACCGAAATATAACCGACGGACTAATGAAACGCGCGGCTATTTGATAAACATCGTTAATAGGTTGAGGCGAATTTCTATTTTGACTTTGTTTTTATGCATTTTTCGGGTCGTTAATAAGAAAATGTGTACCTAGGTACGCATACTCGCGTATTATTGCGCAGGCCAAAGTTAATAATGCTATAGCAGAGTAAGAATAGGAATTTCTTAATTTCGAGGAACTGACTAAAAAAAGTTTAAATTGAAACATCTTTCAAGACTAGATTTCAACCACGAGGAACTGTCACAGCAAAGTTTTAATGTATGAAAGAAGTTCAACTCAATTTTCTTACCTCCGTGAAGGAATTTTTTCCGGTCGTAAATAAGCAACGCTTATCGTCTTCATTATTTCAGACGCATATCTTAGCCCCAGGCGCTCGGAATTAAAATAACCTGAATTATTTTACCAAACAATCAAATTTATACGTTCGATAACTGCAAGTTATAGTAACTGCGATAATCATCCATTTCCATATAATTAAAGCTATATAAAACCACTTTTAAAGTATTATCGAAGAAATTATCTTGATATTAATTAAATATATTCTCTCTCTCTCTCTCTCTCTCTCTCTCTCTCTCTCTTTCTGTCTCTCTTTTCACTTGGGCGTGTTCCATAGAGAAAAGCCCGTGCCCGCTCGTGCGCTTTAATAACGCGAGCTTTGCCACTAAAAATAAATGTCACTATCATTGCAGCGCGCTCGCGCATAACCGCGCCTGCGGATAAAGACTTTTTGCGTGCATAAACAAGTGTATATAAAGCGCGCCGGTCAATGTCATCGCCGAACTGCAGCACGAGAGTGCTATATTGATTTTCCCACCCGCGCCCGCTGCATCCATCCCAGTCGATATTTCCGCCAGAGAGACAAAAGGTGGGAGGGATGGTACTTTGGCACATAGTGCGAGTGTTTGCATTTGGTCATGCATGTGTGTACGCTGTGCGTGTTGCCGCGATCGGCCGAACGAGAGAAACGAGGAAAACCGAAAAGAGAGATGTATATGTACGTTTGCATTGCACCCCACGAGATATAGTATATGTTGTTATGTGCAGAAGGCTTCAATTTTTTTCGTACGCGTACGAGAAAGTTTTACCATTTCGATTGCCATTTGTATATAATATGTAGAAAAATAAGCCAATGGAAACTAAAAGAGGAAAACTGATTTCAATTAGCCGGGGGAATCTCTTTAAAAATAGTCATTCCATGCTGGAAATAAACTGCGAGGTACTATTCAAAGTAGCTTGGGCGAAACTTCATTTGGGAAAGAGGTAGAGAGAGTAGAGATGTGCTTCCTTCGGGAAACTCGGAAACAAACTATCGGCGTTCTAATTCGTCGCGCGCGCGCGCGCTCTCGCGTACAACTTGCATCGCGCTATACCTAGAGCTCACATAGTTTTACAGTCGAGCAGCGCTAAAGCTCCAGTTTACGCTGCGACCTTGTACCGCGGAAAACCGGGCCGTCAGTTCAAGCTGCGCGCGCTCGCTCGGGGTCCCCGCAATTAATACTACGACTTGAACAAAACTACTCCTGCGCGCTTATACAGTACAACGGAGCTTAGGGGGACCGATCCGCTCGAGTAGTTTTAACCGTGCGAAAAATGTATTTGAATAAAAAAACAAAAAAAGGAGGGGACGCATAATATGCGCAGTCGTCGTAATAATCGTGCGGGTAAGGGGAGGGGTGCGCTGCAACGGTCTATATGTCTGTGTGTGTGTATCGAGCCGGCGAGACCTTGAAGGCATTCGAAACCGGGGCAGTGTCCGCTGGCATGGCGCGCTGCGCCGGCGCAACTCCTGGCCGTCTACGCCGACCGGCAAGCCGGGTTGCCCTACTTTCCGGGGGCCGCCGCCGCCGCCGCCGCCGCCGCTACTGCAACAACTCCGCGCTCTCTCTCTCTCTCCCCCTCTCTTTATATTACTCTATGTGTGTCTACGTATAATCTTTCCACCTCGCCCTGTCAAACCGCCGCTCGCTCCCCGCGATTCCCTCGTGGGCCGAGGAGAGCTTTTTCCTCGCGCGGCGGAAGAAGCTTCATCTAAGTTTACCTGCATGGAAATACTCCGACTATGTGTGAGCGCGCGCGTTATACTTTTCGTGCAGTTACAACTTTTTTTCTTTTTTTCGGAATCAACTTTGACGACTAAAGTTTAGAGAGCGACCTTTTTCTTCACTCTTGCGCTTTGTTCTACATTCTTTGTATCCGCAAACTTGAAAATTATTTGCTCGAGTGTTATTTTTACGTAGATCGCGTAATGATATCCCCTGCGGAAATTTCAAGGATTTTTGAACAAAAAAAGAGGTAACGCGAAAATTTTGTTGTAGAAAAATATACGTTTTGTATATGAATTCATTATGTTTGGGAAGAATTCCCTTATTTAGAAATAAGAATGAAATAACAATGCATTCCATGCAACTGCAATTAAAAAATATAAAGTTGAATAATGTATTGGACGAAATATGTATATCCCGTTATTGTGTTTAGCCCCCCCCCCCCGCCCCCGCAACCTCAGCAAGGTTGAGTGGATGTTGCACTTCTTGTTTACTGACAATGTGTAAATAAAAGCATTTATGTGTATTTTGCCCGAGAATGAACTAAACAAACATCGATTCTTTGACTATTTAATATACATAAACTAAAGTATTGAAATAAAACTTTGCAAACAATACCATTTTTTGAAAAAAATACAAATTTATATTATAGAAAAAACTATATAAATGTATAATATTATAAAATTAATACTTTTGATAACAAACCCAAGGAAATTGAAGCTGAAATCGCCATAGAGGCAAGAGCGTGATAATGCATCTTGACCCATCAAGTTCCGCGTGTTCTGTAGAGTGCTATATTAAGACACACGCTATCAATACGTTTCTGCCGTACTCCTATCTCAACTATCAGTAAGATGGAAAGGGAGATGCATTAATGGGCCGTCAAGTATCGACGGCTTCACTCAAAGCTCCGGTAGATACGGTTATACTGATTTCATTTGGGTACGCTGATGTTTAGATTGCCATATTGAATGACGTCAAATGTCTTAATAATAGCCGTGCATCTTGATCAAAATAACTTTTTGACAAGATAAACTCTGACTTATGAAAAAGAGAAATGCCTTTTAAAAATAGATTATGTACTTTTAATTTCAGATAGTAGAGCGAGTCGTCGGAATAAACCCATCTGTTTCTACTTAAAGAACATCATTATCCGATTCTTTGAATTTCTTATAATGCTAATATACTATTTTTCTTAAAATACTTTTCCCATTAATTAATAATTACATCAACTACTCCTTATTTTATAAAGTATGAAAAACGAAACACGATTTTAAATAGAAACGGTCCGACGAGTGCTAACTGTTTTATATTTCACTGGCGATGAAAGATTTGAAAAGAAAAGAAGCCCATAGAATTCAATCAATAAGGCTTTTCTGAATTTCATTTCAACATCTCGTTAAAATGATAAAGTCGTGAGAATAATAGAAAGCGTTGTACTCAAGTCCTTGAAATTATAATTTGATGAAAAAAATTCTTTGTCCAATTTCCCCTCCTCACTGATACATCGGCTAAGCGCATTATAGCCGGCACGAAAAAGCATAAAAGCAGATTAAATTAATCGACCGAAGAATATTAATGCATTTTCAGTCTTTCCAGGCACCCGGCAGCAGCGAGTTTCCGCAACTCTCTCGCTTCAATTTTCTCTTAGTTTCTAGTACCGCTCGCTCTTCGTCGCGTCTATCACTGTCTCGACTCCATCCGGCACCGCCCTATTCTCAATTTCCTCCCTCTTGCCTCGCCGTGGCCCCCGGGCCTCGCTTTGTGTCACTCGCGGTCTCTTGTACTCGCTCTTTCATTTTCTTCTCCCCGATCCGTCTACCCGTGCACCTACAGTCCCGGGCGCATATCCGCTTGCAGTCCGATTATCGGTCCCGGTGTGCCATTGTTTCTGCAATTGTAGCCGTACCGCGGAGCAACGCCGGATTTTGGTTTACCCGCGCGGCGCGCCTGTCGAGCGGGAATGGCTTCGGTGAGGGGCGCAGCGCCTGACTACCTACATACCTATATAGCGGAGAGCCAAGGCTGCTGCATTTCCCAGGGATCTACTTATAGCTATAAAGCTTCTCCCTCGAAACTATCCGTACAATTTGCCATGCGGCGACGCCTAACTTGCTAAAGAAAATGCGTTAAGTATTTGCTGTAGAAAATGGAAATTCATTTGTTAATTAGTTATTGAACCTTCTGACAAGCTTCATATACTCAGAAGCTTAAGTAATTTTCATCAACGTTTCCTCAAAATAATGATGAATGTTTGGATGAGAAGAAAAAGTCTAAATGAAAAATTGTGCTTGAATAAAAATGAGGTTTTTTAAAATCATTTAATTTTAATTAACTTGTTTATTTGTAACTCCTTATCGAATTTCTACACTTATTAATAAAACTTACTTATAAATTAAAGATAGCTCTGAAAAGTCAAACATCGGGGCTAAGTAATATTGTGATCAAAAATATTTTTTGATTGATTTGATGATTTAACAATAGCAGCGATCAATTCGTATTATTAAAGGATAATTTAAAAAATTAATTCAACCAGCGTGAACAAAAATTTGCCTTTATCGTAACAGACAGTGCGACAAACTTGAGAGAAATTCAGCGACGCTCGTCTTCCTGATTTGCACTTCCATCGCCCGCTCGTGTCTGGCACACTCCCGACTACTTGCTTCTTCGCTTAGGCTGGGCCCCCCCCCCCCCCTCTCACTCTCTCTCTCTCGCTTATCCCCGCTATACATACAAGCCTAGCGTAACCAGGCCCGAAAAGTTTTCGGCAAGGCCTTCCCACGGGGATTTTCATCTTTTATTCAGGCGATATTTAAAGCGCAGCCGACAAAAGACCCACCCCGTCGCACTGTGCAACGTCCACGAGAATCAACCCACGTATACGAGTATACATATATAGGCTCGTCTAGGCAGAGCAGATTCATTATATGCGGCCCTGTTACCCGCTCAGCCTCCTTCGCTGGTTGGCTGGCCGCGAGTGAAGGGTGAACTACTGCAGTGCGCTTTTGCATGCGACTTATGTGCGTTGAAGATATAAGGGAGGCAAGAAAATAGGATGCTGAGAGCAGAGCGCCCCCGCGTCAAGTATAGTCGCGCGTTTTCTTCGTAGCTAAATTAAGAAAACTCACGAACCTTCGGAATTCAGCCAAAATAGCGTTTCTATGCATATTTCTCCAATTTTGTTTATCAGTTTAAATAGCGTGTTTATGCAATAAGATTTAATGAGCAAATTGTAGTATAGATTCATTTTCGAGATTTGACACGAATACTACTTTTATTGACATATTTAGCCATCTCTGATGATTATTTATTTTTATGAAATAATACTTTCAATTTTACTTTTTAAGAATGAGATGTAAAATGTTAAAAGTTGAATATATTATGAATTAATAAAAGTATTTATTTTGCACGAAATATTCATTTTACATTAGTTTAATGTTCATAATTGTCCAATAGAAATTAAATTTATATAATAAAATAAATTTTATTTACTTATTAGAAAAACTTACAAAAATAAAAACTTTTTTATTAATATAAGTATACATGTATATAAAAAATGTATGAAAAAAACTTAAATTTAAAATCTCGATTCTATTAGTAAGTTATTAATTTTAACACAAATTAAATAAATAGGAACTGTCAGATAAAACTTTTAAAGTTACTGTTTAAAAAAATAAATAAATATACTTGGTTGCCAAAAACCTTTGAACACATTCATTCAAAACTTTCGAACAAAGTTTTAATTTTCTTTCTCTGCAATATTATCAAGAACTACTGTGCTCTTCTTGAAACTGATGCTTTTTCGTAGTTCGTAGCCTATAGCAGCAGCCAGAGGTGGAGGCACTGCATTACCAATCTGTCTATGTTTATCTTGTACATTTCCGTAAAATCGAAAGTTATCTGGGAATCCTTGCGATCTGGCACATTCGCGTACGCTTACTACTCGTGTTTGTTCTGGATGGAGAACACGACCCTTGAAAATAAATGGATAATTGATTGTATAAACTATAAAAATATTTCAACTACGCGGGAATAGAATGATTATTTAGCAGTCTTAAATTACCTGTTTACCCATTGGTTCTGGGTTTGTAATAGTGGTACTAAAAAATCCATCCCATTCAATTCGGCCATAAAGACCGGCCCAATTATTATGTCGATTTGCGGTATGCGGTAAACACCACGGAATCAAAGTATTCACCTGTTTATCACGTGGATTACAAGACTTACCTTCAGCACAACTACAGACACCTCGTTGTGCTCCTCTTGAACTTACACCTGACTTTTTGTCATTAAATCTGTATTCTCTTTAAAAAAAATCAATACAATTTAGATTTTATAAACAATAAAAATTTAAAGGAAAAAATTCTTACAATTTGTTAGTATAAGTTCCATCACTAAGTTTAATTACAATATTAGGTAAATCTCTCCAATCTGATCCTGTTTTAGTAGGTATTTGCTCCATACGTGCATCTACTAATGGTCCCAAATCTTTGCACACATGATCGTACAATAATGAACCATCATTCATCTGATTTCTGATCTATAAGTCAAATGTTAAAAAAGTGTAAATATATACTTATTATTACGAGTTTAAAAAGAAAATTGTTTTTCTTTTTCATTTTATAATATAAGATATTTGAATTTTACCTTTCTTTGGAAATGAGTTATTGGTTCACTCTTATACTGACTAACAACTTCATTGTTACCACTTCTAATTTTTGGCAAATCCGATAAAGCATCATAAACAGTGATTGATCTGTATGGTGCAGAATCGTGAGCATTCTTTAGCGTATAAAACTATAAAATATATTTCTATCAAGGAAATGTATCGAAAAGTTAAAGCATACTATAACCATTACTAAAATACCTTACCTTAACGTTATCAACGTCTACTGTTAATTGACAAACTGACTTACTGAATACGTGAAGAGGAGCAGGAAAATTAGGCAATATTTCCCCAGGAGCTACTGCAATTAATACGAGCCTGAAATAAAATAAAAGTTTAATTTTATATAAACAACAAATTTAAATGTTACTTATAGAACCGAATCTTACCTTCTTCGAGTTTGAGGAACACCATAATTTCCAGCTTGAAGAATTCCGAAAGTGCATTGATATCCCATACGCACTAGACAACTTAATGTCAGTTTCAGCACAGTGCTTTTTTTAAATGATACGAAATTTCGTACATTTTCCATTATAAAAAATCGAGGTTTGTAATAATCGCAAAAAGAGATATAACTGACAACCAAAGAATTCTTGAAAGATGAATATGCTCTAGAATTAAAGCGATTCATTCCACTAAATCCTTGACACGGTGGACCTCCACATAAAACATCTACTTCACCTTTACGGGGTAAAGATTGACCAGCCAAAGTCGTTTCTCCCTTTAAAATTAAATTAATATGATAAATTTTTTTTCAGGAAAGTATTTGAATTATTCATTATTAGAAATTGGTTTTACATACTTAAGTAATAAATTTAAAGACATTTAGAATATAAATAAGATAAAAGTGTATATGTGTGTGTGTGTGTGTGCGTGCATACGTGCGTGGGCGAGTATATTAAAAGAAAACATTAATTCATAATTCCATAATTAGGAATTATTTTTCTTTTGAACTAGAATTATAATTTAAAAAAAAAAAGAATTCTCACATTCATAACTTTTTCTAACAATGTATTGCAATCTACAGTAAAAACTGCTGCATCAGGATTATTTAATCTATAAGCATGAGCAGCAGCTTCATCAATTTCAATAGCCCATTTACTGTCAATTATCCCAGCTTGTTTGAGTCCTTCAGACAAACCTAAATATAATATAATTTTTTTATATTAATAAGAATAATTGTTTTTATTAATATTATTATATTGTTGAAATAAACAAGAAAAAATTAAACAATCAAGTTTTTCACCTCCACAGCCTGCAAAAACATCTAAAGTTTTTAGCCTTTCTGTGATTGGTGGATATGGAATGGGTTCATCAATAGTGTTTGTTTCTTGCTTTTGTTTTTTTGATTTTGTTTTACCACCTTTTTTAGTTTTCATACCAATGTTACAGGCATCTAAGGGAGGGTCATAAAATTCCTCTTGCAGACTATCATAAGATTGTGAAAAATAGAAACGATTCGGTCCTTCAGTTGACCATTCATCGATTGGTTTATCTAAATTCTCTGAATATACTATGTAACATTTCCCCACAACACAGTTAAATCGTACATCGCATTCTAGAATAATCATTAGTATATTGTAAATTTTCGAAAATAATTATAGAAATTTATTCATTCTAATTACCTTCGTCACTCCAATATAGCATGTTAATATCGGACTTAAATCTTAATTCACTTTTGTGAGTGTTTTCTGGACGATATAATTTTTTTACTTTGATTTGTAGATTAACACATGCCATCAGTTTAGATTTACTGGTAGAAAATATACTTTTTATGTAACCTATGTTAAATGGCTCTGGAGTATCAAAATTTGAACCTTTAACTCTATCGTTAAATTTACGATACACTTCGGGATATTTCTCTTCGTCAACTACCTTTCTCTTTGTAACATTTAATTTTTCCTTATTATTAATAGTGTATTTAAAATTAAAGGTATCCGGTTTCAGATAAACAGCACTTCCTACTCGAAATTCTTCATTTAAGTACTTTACCATTCCATATTCATCCTTTTCATTATTACATTTCTCCTCTAATTTTTCAAACACCTGAGGTATTTTACTTTGCTTCATTAGTGAATCTCTTGTACATGTTGAACAAAAACAATGTTCAGCTTCTGCTGGAGGTTCAAGGTCTGGTAAAAGGTCTTCAAATCTGGCAGTTAGATGATCATATCGTTTTTGATAAAATAATATCATGCTGTTCTCTTTTAGTGCATCAATAAGGTTCCCTAAAAATTGAAAATATTAAATGTTTATTTTTAAAACTGTTTATTATATCATTGGTAATTTATTTCATAATTTAAATAAAAACCTTTTTCAACACAGTCATTTGAAAATTTACGAACAACTACATTGGCCTTTGACTGTACATATATAAGAGGTACATCTTGACATTCATCTACTAAAAATAATTCTCTTTGAATAGATGTTTCAGCTAGAATGGTTTCATTTCCTCTCCATAGCCATGTACCATGTAATATTTTAATGCCTAATTTATTTTCCCACATATACTTTATTTTTATTACTTGCATTCGAAAACTTGAGTTTATAGGCTCAATAAAAATATAGTCATTTTTTGTGATCATCTCATTATTGATCATAACAGCATCATAATAATTTCCTTTTGTACCTGCAATAGGTTCTCCAACCCATTCTATAACAGAACTTTTCTTTTTTTTTAATGAACTCATTATTTTACGATGAATCTCAATACTTGATTCTCTCTTAATGTCATCGTATTCTTCTAAATCAGCATCATTTTCATCTCCTTCCTAAACAAATAGAGTATTTTTATACTAATCTATACCAAACTAATATTTATAAATGATATATTTAAAATATTATTTATATGAATTTTCCAAAATCAATATCCAAGTGGCTCTAATTAAAATTAGAATGTTACAGATATAACAAATTACTAGTTTAAAAAATAAATCATAAAAAATTGCTAATTTTTGCCAACATACCACAATTTCCATGTTAGGACATCGACGTTTAACACAAGCTTGTTTACTAGTACCAGGACCACCAAACTTAATCATATTTTTACAATTAGCACATTCTCCACAATCAGTTTCTAAACATGCTTCACAAGCCCCACATCTTCGACGTTTTAGCAGCAACTTATCTGAAGTATTATTTAACTGATCTGGAAAAAAACTTTCAAATAACTCGTGTACTTTTTGAGTAGTAGTTGCTTTTGTCCAAGAGGGCTTTTTTTGTTTGTTTGATCTGATTCCACTCTGCCAATCTTCATCATGTCCTTGTTGAAATCTTTTACGTCTTGCTAAACCTTTTTTAAATGTTACACCAGCTAAATCAATAAGTGACTTCAAACATGGGGCATAAATTAATAATGGATCTTCTAGAGTAGCTGCCATATCAAATGAAAGAACTTGATCACAAATAAACTGAGCATGATGAATCAGTAAATCTTCAGTAAACCGTGGTAAACCAGTTGGCATTGGTATAGTCTAAAAAATATAATATAAAATATATATACAAATTTATAATATGAGTATAATTAAATAATGTAGTTAAAAAAAATCAAACCTCAAATTTATTTAACAAATCTTCATATTCTGCATTTGGATCATCTAAAAGACACTCAATCACAGTCTTACTCATGAACGTCTTTTCTCTCACAGGCCTTATAAGAGGTGCATATTCATCTGATGGCCTCATCAAATAATACTCTCCTAATGCAGTTGACAAAACTAAAATAGCTTCTGCACCACCATCAAACCCAGTTACAAACCATTCAACTATAGGACCAATATCTTTAGTTGGTATAGAATTTTCGATTGACGAATCCTCACTGTAGATTGGTTTAACATAACCAGATAAATAAATAGGGACTTCTTTTTCAATTAATCCTGTATCGAATGGACACAAATGACCTTTTTTGCAATAAATGCTAAAACCATAAAATAATGACATATAGTATATTTAATTATATTTTTGCCTTATGATATAAAAAAATTGACCTATGTTTATAAATATATTTTTACTTACTTAAAATAGGTAATTTTATTGGTTGCCCTCAAATCACTTTGATTTACATCATCTTCACATCCATCAAATAATGTCAACTCTTCACTGATAAGAGCTATATATTCGTCAACTGCATTATTTGGATGTCCTCCATACACTTTTAAGTCTTTATCGTAAAATGACTGTAAACAAATATCACATCTGCATTCCTTCCTTCTTCCTTTTGGTTTGGCATTTTCTAATTTAGATTTTGGCTCGGCAGGAGTACCCAACTTAGCTCTCTTACTGAGGTATGCATTGATAAATTCTTGATCATCTTCCGAATTCTCATCGGCTAAGACTTGTTCATTCGACAGCGATTCAACAGGTGTTTCTTTGTTTCCCTCAGACGCCATGCGGTCTTGGTCAGTCAGAGGTTCGGTCGATGCTCCTTGTTCTTTGTTTTTGTCCATTAGCATTTCTTCGTCAGAGTTTGGCGGAGACTCTTTGTCCTCTTCCGTCGACATTTTTTAGAAGTACCTATAGTCTTCTCCTCTCTTGTAAGTTACAAGAATTCAATACCAAAGATTATATGCTTATATATATTTGAGAAAATATAACATTATTGACACTCACCATGCAAAAGATAGTAATCTCATATAATTAAGAAACCGCTTGCCAATTGTAGCCGCAACGACATACAATTCTCCCATAGAAATTGAAACCACCTTATCTCCTTTCAGTTGCGCTATGTGCATAACAATGGTCTTTACAGTGAAACGATTGATATTTCTGGAAACAGAGACTTACTGACAGTGTTGCCAATCGTTTCGCGCCACGACTCGGATAATTTCCGCATTATTGATGTTCGGCGCTGTGGGCCGTTCTGCTCCCTTGCTTTTAAAAATTGCGCTGCTCATTGGTCCATTTTGTAAATGCTAAACATTTCAACCAATAAGGAATGCAGTTTATAGGAACTACAAAATACGTCGGCTAGCACAAAAAGCGTCAAAATCTTATAAGTAGTTGGTGCTAAGTCTATCATACACCGGGACAGCAATACTGCACCTATGCGGGCACGCGAGCTCACGCGCTAATTGTCAGGGCGAGATATAACCTCTCCCGGGAGGCTTTCACGCGCACGATGGCCACCCGGATTACGAGCGCCTTTGTGTCTACATGCATGCCCTCGAGTATATATATACACTCCTAATTGTGTCGGAGTATAGGAAATCGGCGGCCTTCCGCAGCAGCTGGACCCCCGCTACCTACCCCTAATTACGGTGCCGCACGCGAAAGGAAATAAACCGTTTCTCTCTTTAGGTATATATATACGACTCGAGATTCGCGCACGCGTGCAGAAGTGTTCGTTTGCTATCACACATATGTGCTTGACTGCTTGCCCGGTTCTCTCGGGCTCCTTTTGTGCCTGCGCTGCGGTAATCGGAGTCTCGCAGCGGGCGCCCATACTTATACCCTCTCTGCCGAGCTCTCTGCTCTCACCATCTTTCGCGGAAATCGAGGTTTCTTGATAAGAGCGCCTGAAAGGAATCAATTTATCTTGACCAAAGGTCACGTGTGTTTTTCTATCGTTTCTTTATAAATTACTCACTTGATCCACAATACACTTTTAGAAAACATTTCCAAATAATTTTAAGTATTTTATTAAAAATCTTTTTTATTATATGCTGCAGTAATAATTAATATAATAGATTTAATTTTCAGTTGAACTTCAGTATACCTACTTATTTTATGAATTCACATGTGTATAAAGATATTCGAATATTATAATCGTTTTCTCTTTAAAAATTCTATATAAATATACTTTGGTAAAGCAGCTTTCAACTCCCGCTTCACGCGCTACTTGAAAGTACGAGTTTTGTTTACCCAACGTGTGGATTTGAGTATGACGAGTTGAAGAGCAAAATTAAATGAGTTCGTATACTAAAATAATTTTGTACCACTTCAGTTTTAGAGTCCATAGGGTCATAGTTCTATATAAAGATTATCACCTTTAGCAACTATTCAACATAATTAAGAATATAAATAAACCTTTTAGAAATACATTGGATAATATTGTTTTATTGATTAATTTATTTGTGTAAAATTGTATAATGTAACCCGAAGAAATGGTTTATAAGGCTCAAAATGATTGTAGGTTGTACATAAATATGATATATATATATATGTGTGTGTGTGTGTGTGTGTGTGTGTGTGTGTGTGTGTGTGTGTGTGTGTGTGTGTGTGTGTGTGTGTATATATATATATATATATATATATTTTGGTACTCAAAAGATTAAACTTTTCAAATTGTATAACCATTCGTTAAAAAAATGTAGGCCATTAAAACCTGTGTTGTTATCTCTATCTAAAATATACAAGTGCTCTAACAACCATTATTAATGCCACTATTGACAAACCTTATAATTATGATTACGAAGCACCGATTAACCTTCTTTTCAATCATATTTCTGAACAAATATATTTGAACGATTAACAATTAAGATTATTATTATTATTATTATTATTATTATTATTATTATTTTATTATTATTATTTGATCACACCTATACCCGTAATAATTTAATCAAATATTTTTCTCCAAAATCTAAACGGAATGCTGTAATTCTTTCTTAGGGATATTTCGGGAATTGGTTTCAATTTGCCAATTGGCTTAGAAAAAATAGAAATTGGCTTAAAAAAAATATTAAAATATTATATAGCAGAATTATGGAAATTCCGCACATATTTTGTCAAATAAATCCTGGAGCAACAAAATTACGCTTGAGTTGCCGTGAAGATCCTATAATCAATGTCGGGAAACAAGAAAAATGAGTTATCCGGTATTTTTATTGGCCTTCGGTCAACACAAGCCGCACGTACTACCTACACGTGGCCGCACCGAATATAAACGCGAAATCAATCGATTCCTTGCCGCCGCGACGAATTCCTCCCCGCCTCTTTCAACCTCATTTTCCCCCGCTCGGCAGCGCGTGTGC
>JAPYZO010002171.1:0-15439 GCA_030522905.1 Torymus flavipes
AAAGAAGTTGAAACAAAATTTTACATTTAACGTCATTTTTGTGACAGGAACGTCCTTAAATGATAAAATTTTTATAAAGTAGGTAAGATTTCTAGACTATATACAACAAAGAGTTTAAAATTACCTTTTCATAATGTCAAAATATTTTTGTCTTTGCTGTTTATGAATTTCACTGTATAAACATGGGCATAAAAAGCTTCGAAAATATGTGCAATACTTTGGTACATTAGTTATTTTATAGAGGGCTTCTAAATTTGGCGGGCTTACTAAAGCTACAAATGTTCTTGGCAAGTTATCCTTTAATAATCGCAATACTTTTAATAAATCATCTTTATGATTTAATAAAGTCATCGAAGGTTCTGGTAAATAACAGATATCATTACATATATCATTTGCGCCAATCATTAATACAATCATCTATAAAAAAATAAGCACATTTCAGCATTATTCTTATATCTTTATTACAAATAATACTTAAATATTTCTTTTTGCAATATTTGTCATCTCTAAGCGCGCTTCGCGAGTCGTAATTTTAGCAAACTTCGCGTCACTTTTGTTTTTATAACTTAGCAACGGTTACTCCCACCAATCAAATTACGAATAAATCGATATCATAAACAAATCCATCATTTTTTTAAAATAGGAAAATTTACTAAAATTTTTCATTAACTAATTTGAAAAATATGAAACAAAGAAACCTTGTATTGTTACGTGTGCATAGTATGTACAATGTGACGAGGCAGATCGAGTTGCATCTAGCAATATGAGGACGATTCGAAGAAAGACTCGTATATAGACATCGGTAGCTCAGCAGATAGAGCATATATGGGTATACCCATCGCGAAAATGGAAGGTCTGGGGGTCAATTCCCCGCCGAGTCACGCCGTGCCGTTTTTTCATCGGTCCGCCCTCCATTTATTTATTTGCGAGTTGTCACTCATAACAGAGTATACATTTACGAGTTTTGGCTTTTATGAAAACTTTTATTTCTTCATAGTATGCGTAAAGTTGAATTTCACACATAACTATGCGTGAAATTCATCTTGACACACTCAAACGATAAGTGGACTTGCTTTCGTGTGATCGCGAAACACTCGGGCCAACTTTACAAGTGACGAAAACTACTATTGAAAATAACCATACCTTCCAATGTCTTCTGATATCAACTCGAGGATCACTTTTTAGCCTATCAATCAAAACTTGAGTCATATGCGGCATATCTCTTGACATAGCTATAGGTTCCGCTACATTGAAACCCGCGAATTCCTCAAAATTATATGAATCTTTACGTGCATACCCTATAAGATTTGGATTGAATTCCTGAAATAAAAATAATATCTTTATTAATTTATATTATACAATAATTTTGTCTCATACAATTATATTTTTAGATGTTTTTTCAAAACAATTTATATTTTATGTTATCTGATAGATCACACTAATCGACCACAAAATATAAGTATAGTTTCAAATTTATTCATCAAAAATAGTATTCTACTATTTAAGAATCCTGAAGATGTCTATAATTATCTAATCACATCCGTACCTTCAGAATATTGGGCAATGTAACAAACTCTCTCCAAGTACTTTGCCCTCCACCACTAAAAGCCACACCTCTGTTCTCAACAAATAGGTATAAGGGTCTAGTAGCGAAAGTGCCAACTCCGGCCGATATTGAATCGCCAAGTGCACATACAATATCTATATCGCCGGGTCTAAGTCGATTTATGGATGTTGGTACTTCCAGAGATCTTCCGTCTATTATAACAGAATTTATATTAAATAAGTTTATATTATTTTATCACAAAAATTTTAAATTCAATTAGATTGTGAACAACCATTAAAAAATCTGCATATAATTTAAACAAACCAGGATTAGTATTAAAACTCGACTTCTAACCTTGATTTTCATAATTAAATTTGTCATTGATACTTTTGCATAAGGTCAAGAATAGTAATATACAATACATAACGCTGTCATTCATAAAAAAATAATTATTTTTTTACGAATATACATTATCTGATTTTTCAGGTTTGTCGATTAAATATAATGTCTGTTATTCTTTCATGAAAGTTTATACAAGAACAAATACTTTACGTGACACATTGCATGGAAACGGTCTTGTATAATAATCTTGTACTTTTTTTTCATTCTTGGCCATTCGAAGTAATTCACCACTTCCAGTAGTTCCTAAAATTATGAGAATATAGTTAATTCTAGCACATATTTTGGCGAACATATTTATTCCAGTCGCTGTTCTACTAATGATTTAATATGTACATCAACCTCACGACGAATCATTCTCGTAAAAACACGACCATTTTAGGACTTATTTATATCGCTTCTGTCTAAGCTCGTATTGATATTCATATACATAAGTACACTGAGAATATAAAATATCCTTAACATACCGAAAGTTCTTCTTAACCAATTTTTTATGTTATGAAATCCTTGGAGATTTTCAGGTGTATCCAATGATGTCTTCTGCGCCGCTATAATTATTATCCAACAAGTGATGGCGGATGCTATTTTGAAAATATTTTGATTCGCTCTCATAGTATATTTTTAAAACGATGTATCTGCCCAAAATCGTATTTAAAATAAAAATTTACGCTCAAAACCATGAATGTTACGCGTATGACAGCAAAAATGAATCTGCTGCAAGAGATGTGTCCGCACAGCTCGTAAGTGTATTTAATAATAACGGCAAAAAACTACATAGGAAGAGAAGACTGAAAACGAACGTACAAAGTTATTGAGGAAAAGTGGAGAAGACAAAAACATATCGCTAGATGCAGTCCTTGGATACTAAAAACACCTGCAGGTAGTTCTATTATAAATTCATGAATTCATTAGATTATGGAAATTATAGTCATTTAGTATACTTTATAAAAGCTACACAATATAAGTTTGATTTTTAAGAATGAAATAAATACTGATCGCGAATACAAACAAATATTTTACCCCGATAATAAAACAGAAAAAGTAGATATTCGAATTATTTATTGAACTTAAATCTTATTCAATCAGATGATTTTATAAATAACAGATATTTTCGCCATTTATAATGATAAAAAAGTGTCTTGATATTACATTACAATAAATTGAAAGATCTACATAGGTTGCTTTATACAAACTGCTTAGGAAAACATTTGAAAAACTAATTATTTAGTTTTGTGTATAATAATTCGTATACTGAAATAATTGATAAATATTTTAAATTCAACAAAATGTAAATGAAATGTAATGTACAAAGGTAAATACCACGAAACTATCCACTTTTATAACTGTACCTTTCTTGGTCCAAACGTTTGCTAGATAGAATTTTATTTATAACGAAGAGAATCTTATTAAAGTAGAATATTATGAAAGCGAGTTTACATTTTTTTTTTGGGCAAAAAAAATAATCATAAAAAGCTCGTAGTACTGACAAAATTTTCTCAAACTATATTAAATTTTCACAACGTGTTAAAAAAACACATTGTATTTATAAAACTCATATATTTATGATTACACATTCAAATTAATAACTTTTTTGGTAAATAGGTGTTTTTCTATCGTTGCATACCTTGCGAGCAAAGAATCATCTTCAAGTAGAAGTGTACACAAATAGATGTCGCTAAACGTTCTTTACAAAGCGATCACAAAAGATATTTTGAGACAGGTACCGGCCTTAAAATGCAAATAATACATAAATTTATAAAAAAAAAATAGGTTTTACAATCAAAATCTCTAATTATGTTATACTTACAAGCAAGAGAAATAAAGTAGTGCGATGTGAAACAAGTGATTGGATTATTTCCCATAAAAATTAATTTTTGTTCTCATATACATTATTTCCAGTATAAATGTAAATGTAGACAGAAAAAATCCCAATATCAGTACACATAAAGCAAATCCAATGTCAAGTAAAGAAATTTGTCTATTTCCGAGGGCTAGCGAAAGCTCAGGCTTCATAAAATATCTTTGTTCTCGCTTTCTAAATAAAGTAATTAATCCTCCTTCACTCAATTTTCGAAGTATTTCATTAACCCTAGAGGAAAGCGGCCAATCCTTTCTCATGAGGAATGTCATAAAGGTGTGTCTTCTTTCACTTGATATGTGAATTAGTTCGCCTTCATAAATGTTGTACCTAGCTGAAATACAACCAGTTATACAGGCTACCCGCTGTCCTTGTAACAGTCGTGCAGTACACTTCGAAGTATCCTCCACATAATAACGAGAATTGAGAGCTTTATTTTGAACATACTGTCTCATACTAGCCATCCCATGAATTGGCATATTGGATTTTACTAACCCTTCTATTGTGTCGATCACTGGGTTGGGCTCTGGCGCAATATTCACTGAACTCAATGTACTCTGAAAATATGTATTAATCAACATTGTAGAAAATATAATGAAAACAAAAACTAATCTGCTTGTTGAATTTTGTGGTTCTTTCAGACTAGAAACACTTATGATCATTCTCAACATCTCCAAACTACTTGAAGATACAGTTTCTTTCAATAAAAACCTTAAAACTATTATTACTATAGCAGAAAGTACAACAGTAAATATCCAAAATAAAGGAGTAAAAATTGAGAAAAATTTATCTATGGAGATAAGTACAGATCGATCCTTGAATGATATTAAGCAAATTCCTGAAACCTCGTGAGGGTAGGTTTGAAGTTTCCAAAAATGACGTAAAAATATCATGTTCATCACATAATCTATTTTCTGCAACTGAAGATCTTTATAAAATCCATGAGGCTTTTCATCTTGATCAAAAGAACCCATAGTTGAATAAAATTTAATTGTCCCACTTGCATTTAGCTTAGTCCATATCTCTCGTGAAATATCACCATTAACTCCTCCAAATTTTTCAAAACCCATTTTTTCTTTTCCGAACGTAAGTATTACAGGTCTAATGAATGCGCCTAACTTGACAGTATATCGATTCAAGGTTCTTGTTTTTTCAAAATAAAGATTTGCACACAAAGAAGTATCTATAGAAACAAATACAATTTTAGTATACTTCGAGATATTTTATTATTCTATACGTTAATTAAATCTAGATAGATTTATATCGATGCGATAATAGATGCTTTCAGTAATATTGTATGGGATAAATATGCAATATACAAACGTTGTACGCCCTTTTATAAACATTAGAGATAAGATCTCAAATGAAGTCACGAATGAGATCTGTCAATATCTATTTGATCTGCTACTAAAAAATGTGGTCTCACTTGAGATCTCAGACAATACCTCATATAAGATCTTACATAAGTCACAAAAAATCTGGTAAAATTTTGAAAACGACTTTTCTCTATATATACCTGCAGATGAGGCTGTCCACGAATGCTGGAATAAAGTTTTTTCATCGAACTTTTCTTGAGCTTTAGATTCTTTGACATTATTCCAAAACGCAGGTGCAAAGTTATCAAATGGATTGAACGTGTATAGATTTATTTTATCATCTTTATCCTTGCACAAAAAAATTGCTTGTAAGATATTGAATCGCCATATTAAGTCGAATAAAACACGAACCATTGCACATTCATTACTTAATTTACTGCTGAAGAAAAACATTCCTTCATGATTCCACCAAATCGAGTTTCTAAGTTTGTTTAATACTGGCAATAAAAAAGATGTTGATGATACACTCATAATAAAACTTTTCATCGGTCTTGAGTTTGAATTAACTATAGTATTATTATAAGAATAAATATCTTCTAAAAAGCCAGGAGGAATAAGATTTAGATAACTCCGAATTTCTTTTGTACTCAAAGATATTAGTAAAACACCTTTTCTTTTATGAACTGCAACAGTTTCTGCAAAGTGCTCATCACGAATGAAAATATTGTCAGTTTGTGAACCAAAACAATTGTTTATAACTGTAACCTTAAAGTCAAACATTAAATAAAAGATAACATTTTAATACTATTCTAGACGCATTTGTATGTACACTACCATAAAAATTTTCTAGTGATATTATAATATCAACATGACTTGAACATAAATACGTTAGTCCAAAAATTTTCTTATGATAGTGAACATACGTGGTGTTCCAACAGTAATAGACCAATTGACACCTACAGGTGGGGTAACGAAAAAAACTAACCAATGGTTTATATAAATCGAGTGCGAGCAATCGAATGATATAACCTTGAATTTCACCATAGATACAGTTTTCAAGGTCATTTGAAAGTGAACTCGCGTTTCTCTCTGATTTTTGACCCCAGATTTTCAAAGAGCAGGGAATTTTAAGCCCAAATATGGCTTTTGATTGAAGGTCAAGGTGATCATTTGAAGGTGAAATCTTCAGTATTAGCTACTTAATGTCAGATATCGTAGGCGATCCAGCAAGTTAAAATAAGAGCGTGGACAGTCCAACCAGTTGACCTTCAGATGATCTTGAAAACTGCATCCATAATAAAGTCCATGGTTCATTCGATTCCTCACACTCAATCTATATACACCACTAGTTAATTTTTTCTTCCCGTCATATCCAGGTAGGGGGTCCGCTACTTTTCGAACACCCAGTATACAAAATAAATTTATGGTTAACCATTATGTCAAATATTTCACTCTTATGTAACTCTCTACTTATCCTATTTATTATTGAACCATCAGCTATGAGGATTATGAAATATTTCAATACAATAATGTAAAAAAAGTGATGTTGTATATTCATTGTTCCCCTCTTTGTGATGTATAATAATTTTATGATTTATGAACAACAGTCTCCATAGAATTGTGTATTGACTTACTTCAAAATACAATCACCAGTTTCACTTCAGTGAATATACCTAGCTAAAAAAATACTTATTGTAGCGTACATCATACGTATCGATCTATTGTTAGTTTGCATTATCATCGCCTAATCTCTTACTTTAATCATTATGCAATCACATTATAACTAGCTTAATAATTTAAAAGTTTATGAATCGACACATTTTCATACAATTATGACTTTATGACATTGACTACTTATTGTAAAAAATTATAAAATTAAAAATACCCTTTATTACGGTTGCTAACATTTATTATAAATTTATTTTACGCGTATTCTGTTAAAATTGTTATTTACAGCACTATAAATAGAAATTAATATTTATAACTAGATCTATCAAATGTTTATGGAGATTAAGATTATTGTACTAACAAGGAGTGATTTCAGTCTCTGAGAAACGAATTTTGCAGAGTCTTTGGGAGGCGTTCTGTGATGCCCAAAATGAATCCCATGCAGTATCCTCAGTTTGATCTCATAGGCCCTTTTTCCGAAGATATGAGCTACTATATTTCAAATAATCAACATTTGCTAATAAAAATTCGTAAATATTAGCACAATGTATATTTTTGAAAAATGATATGAAAGTAGAATACGCTCAATTTTCTATTTTTAGCTTAATGTTGATTATAAGTGCCAAAATGTTGATTTGGCTCAGAGTTACAGATTATCAACATTACAGATAAAAATTAAAGCATTTTTAAGTCATAATACTTATAAGTCAATTTACATGTATATTTTTATCTGTAATTTTGATGATCTATAACTCTAAGCCAAACCAACATTTTAACAAGTGAAAAGGGCAAATTAAAGCTGTCATTAGTTTACTTTTATTATATGTATAATATTTACGACTTTTTCTTAGAAAATCTCGATTATTTGAAATACAATAGCTTATACCTTCGGAAAAAGGGTCTCTGAGATTGAACTGCAGATATTGAAATTCATTTTGGGGACCACAAAACGCCCCCCGAAGCCTCAGCAAAATCCATTTCTCCGTGAAAGTTGACGTTTCCTTTACTTTGTACGTATTCCAGATTTATTAATAGAAATATTATTAAATTAAAATACTTTACCTCTGTTGATAAATTACTATCGCATTCATTGTTAAGACAACAAACTTTACTTATTTTTCTGAATTTCGCTTTTCTCATTTTCAACTAATTATTTAAAACATGGTAAACATATATTTACATCGTGGTATAAAAATACAATTAATGATTTTATATTTGTTAAAGTTAATACAGCACATTTTACGCATCAAGAATTTCAGGGTTTGTCAAAAAAATTAAACATCCATGCATCAACCGTATACGTTGACCACTAAGAAATAAAAAAATATACATGTTCAGGGCCCCAGTTTGGTATTTTATTACAATAGTTTTTATCTAAAGGGATATTTTTTTAAAAATTATTATTTTTATTTTATTAATTTATTGTTACACTAAGACACGTACCCCATAAATCTACAAAAGTGAAAATGTAAAGTTATTTTTGCTCCTGCATTGACTGCTATACAATAATTAATAAAAATAGAATCTGAACAATGTTTTAACTTCAAAATCATGTTAAGTGACTAATAATCGTCACTATGCAAAAAATACTATCAAATGTTTAAAGAACATAGCTTCACAAATCCACAAATCAACCCACAAATCTGATAATAAAGCACGCGTAAGATACTTGAGAAATCAAAATTATTGCACTTATCAGTTTTGATAAGATGAGAGATTAATTTGAAAGATTGATTACATCCGCTACCCTCTACAATGTAATTGCTTTATATGTTTATAACTATTTCTTGAGAACCAGAAGCCGTTTATAACACTCGTATCATATTATAATCTTATACTTTATATGTATGAATTATTAATTTTTACTTCGATAAATAAATGATTTTAAATATTTTGTCTGTAGCAATATATATTTAGGTTGCATCAGGTTTCGATAAGCAAACAATTTAACGTATTTATTAAATCAAACGATTATTTAAATCGGCTGGAACTTTTTATAAAATTACATTGGTGCAAAATATTGGTTTCTTATATTATTTTTTAACTAAAACGAAACACTTACTGATATCTTTCAAGAATCATTTTTCCTTTAGTTGATAAAATTTCATAACCTTTCAATGTAAACTTAACACGTACCGGTAATTTAATATTAAAGTTAGGCAGAAGAAACATGATAAAACTCTAAACACTAAAATTTGGCTCAAATTAAGTTTGGACATACCTAAATACATCATCACTTTTTCACTAAGGTGGACCTTAATTTCAGTTACGTTCAACACCAAAATAAATAGTAAACATTCAGAATAATGAATCCTCAAAAAGTTCAAAAATATAAAAAGCTACTTTTACTTCTTGAGATAACATAATCACTTATATTTGATGTGTTATAGATTGTTCGTAAAAAATTGTAGTTTAGGATGTTAAAAATTGGACCTCAGATTGGATACGTAGTTTATTTAAGCCGGTGTTTCCGGAATATTTGTGACTCCCATCTTCAGGGTTACAATATGTTACAGAAAGAGATGTTAGTTGTTGTTTTTTTTAACATATGGACGCTAGAAGACGTATGATATAGTAACTACCATTAAACATACGATATCACCACATGGTTCGTCGAGTTTCGATTAAATTGTCGAACATTTTTCGGGGGCACGGAACTGACCCATATTTCATTTAACGATTAAACGCAAAACTTACGTAGGTCTACCTGTTATACTGTCACTGAAGACGGGAGTCACTAATACTCCGAAACCTCAGCTTAATAAATTACGTATATCCAAATTGAGTTCGTCTGAGGTCCAATTTTTAATATCCTATAAACTATAATCACTAATTTTTTTTCAATGATTGTAGAACCTTTTCTTTCCTATCCATAATTAATTAGCCTGCCATTAAAAAATCCACTAATCGGAGTTGACTTGAATTTTTAAATGTTTGAATATTTTCAGTGCAAATAGTTCAGTTTTTTGTACGTTTGTCATATGCAGGCGAAAATTCTTGCATTTTTTCGAATAGATATACCTAGCTAAAAGAAGGTCTGTTGACGGTGGAGTTCGCAGCACGAGGGGAGGCTGTGCTGTCAAGAGGGTGTTGTCGGGTCAAGGTCGTTTCTTGTCGGGCAGCATCTGCGCATCATCTAAGTTTGACTGAAGAATTCAAATGCCTCGTGCCATCTTTCCTAACTTTCTGCAGAGCACTGCCAATGACCGCCAAACTAACACAATTTGTTGCTTTGTGCGTCTATTAAATTATTTTTTTATTTTTCTACATAATCTTTTCATTAATTAAGGGTAGAAATAATTTTAATTTAAAAACTAATGCAGCTGGGAGAGATCTTCGAAGTTTAATTTTATTCTCCTTATTCTTGTACATGTGCAAATTGGATTTTTAATATTCAGAAAAATTATTATTAGAGTTTTCCTTATGTTTTTCGAAATAATCTGTTAAAAATTAGTAATTAAAAATAAAAGTTTTTTCATTCAAATTTTAATGATTTCATTAGCCCTTAAACTTTATTATTAGGTATTATTTTGTTTTCTAAAGTAAATTAATCGCAATTAAATAAACTTTAATCATCAAAGTCTACATGTTATCGACTACTGTTCATAATAAAACTATTTATAAATCTGTGTTGTTTGTTTTTTCATGATTAATAATTTGTATTTTTATACATATTATTTCTTTAATCGCGAAACATAGGGGATTTCACGATGTGACGCCGCGAAGCATGAACGTACAGAGTTGCCACTTTCGGGGTCGTTTTTCTCTCTCCGTCATTTAGAATGACAAGAAGAGCTACCACCTACGTTGTGAAGCACGCATATGTAACTTCATGAGCGTTCAGCAATTTATTAAGAACAAATGTGAATATTTTGTATTTGTTTAGGTTGCTAAGCAATTGTTCTTGTTATTTTTTTTCTTCTTGTGTTAGATCGTTTTGAACGTTGGACAGCAAGGATAATTTTTTTTTTCTTTTCTGAATGTTTGCTATTTTCTCACGTTTATCAAACTTTAAAAATATAAAGATATAATTATATATAAAAGAAAGTTTGAACTTATTTGTGTTGAAAACACTACACTTATTTTCTACTTCTTTGAAATGACTTAACAAAAATATCATAATGTAAGTCATGTATTGTTTAATTACACGTTTTCAATAATTTCCATTGTTGTTAAATATGATAATTAAAACAAATAAATGTCGATAAGCTTTGAGAGTAGCTTTATCATTAAAATCTAATCGTTTTGATATGATAAAATTCATTGATTCGTCATAAAACTCTTAAAGTTAATTATCACCTGATTTACATATCAAGAAATCAATATGCACGTATAACTTGCCGTAAGAGTCATATCTTTTCAAAGTATCGGAATTTTTTGATAAAACAATGAATACTAATTTGTTGACACTTTTAGCTATTCAAAATTCAATTTATATTAGTTATTATAAAACCAAAAATTATCTCAATACTCAGGGTTGAAAACAAATTTTGGAAAAAATGAGTGAGTAATAATTAAGGTATAAATAATGACGAAGAGTTCTCCTTGGCGATATTTTAAAAATAATAGTCAAACGTGTATTTTCGCAAATATTTTGGCATTAAATTCTGTTGAAATTGTTAAGGAAAAATAAAAGTAATAATAAAAGAACTAAAAACTGACAACACAAATATATTTAGGACAAAACATACAATTATATCCAAATTTAACAAATGTATTGCATGTATAAAACACATTGACATGAGATGTATGTTCTTCTATCATGTTACATAAACCCTGGCCCTGATATATGTTCAAAATCTTAGAGAAAAATAAACCAAACAAAATAAAGAAATATCAAACAGTGACTGTGATGTTATCATAATTTTGTTACTTCATTGCTGATGACTTCTTGCACTAATAAGAACTTTCTTACAGCAATAGTTACCGAAACAACAAGAGGTCTATATTAAAAAAACAGTAACAGGGCGATTTTCTCAACGGTTCCATGTGATTGGTTGTAGTGCATGATAATCTATAAAAGCAACTGATAATAAAATGAGTAAGAGCATAAACTCGCTGATAATTTCGATTTGTTTTTTTACATCATACGTTCAGCGAAAGCTGACATATGGATGAACTTTTCGCTTGACGCTTCAATTTCATTCGATTTATATGTATTTTTCTTAAAAATATTAAAAACTGATACCCCGCTTTTTGAAATCATTCTAAATTAATTTTCTCCCAAGAACCTACTTACTGAAACCGTTTCCTTTTATTAAATACCTACAAAAATCATAATTTGATTCCAATAAATTAGTTATTTTAAGGAATTACCGAACAAATTTGTAGTTATTCAATTTTAATCAAATTTGGGATCAATTAGAAAAAGAAGTATTATTTTTATTAGGAGTTGCACTGTACACATAATTTTGTATGGTCTGATAAGTAAAACTGAACGTTCTTTTTAAGTTATAACATTAGTTTATTGTAATAAGTAAAAAACTTTTCCCTACCTAAAAAGAAGCTTAACATTGCAATTACATGTATCGTATAATTAATAGAGATTTGAAACATTAAAAACTTTAATTTTCTTTAATTGATCAAAGAATAATAATTTAATGTAATAGTTTTATGTATGTCATCTTTATAATTCTATAACATGCAAAAACTTTGCATCAGATAATGACCAGCAAAAACAAACGATGACTTGCTTTCATAAACCCCAAGACAAGTAGTAAAAGTTATGTCTATGTCGCAAGAACAGTTTCTGCCTAACCATTTCGAGGTTATCACTCGTGCAACCCCGAATTCCTATAATCGCATTTTATCAGGAGGAAATCTAAAAATTCGCTAATATGACATAATATGAAGAAATATAAACGACCAATATTTACATTTAGACTTTATTAATGAGTATTTTTGAGTGACTCAGTTTTCATTAGTAGCTTATCGCAATATTGAGTTCGAAATTCATGCAGCGTCACTAATATATAAAGTATAGCGTTGTCACATCGTATTGCAACATAAGTGCCAATGTATAAAAATATATTCTATTTATTATTTTTAATTTTATAAAAATAAGTATCTGAAGTGCCATATTCTTTTGTTAAAACAATAGAAAGTTACCATTTCCACAATGTTTCTATATTTCCAAAAATTATTGACATATAGGTATTATTTCATTAAATCCAGTAGAGAGAATCAATTTCGAAAGACGTGTGTCAACTCTTTCTCACGCAGCTGTAATATGAAATGATAAGACAGGTATATTACGTGATCGAAAAGGAAATTTCTGTTTGCAATTATATTTGCTGAAATGAAAGTGATTTTAGTTGAATCATTTAATCATATTTACAGATGAATATCTCCAACATAAGAACGATACATTGCATCATAAGAATTTAAAACTTAATGTAACAGTATTTTAGAAACACTTAGATATTTCATAGAAAGTGTAACAGGAAATTACTCCGAAAGTAAAATAAGCATGTACGAAGCTTATTGTTTAAGTTTATTGATTTTTTAAAATAAATAAATTTTTATTTTAAATGTGTATCCAAATTCATTACGTTATTTTATTTTTATTTACTAATCTTGAAATAGTATAATGATTACGGTATTAATTATATTACAATAAAATAAAATGTGGATGAATAACTAATAAAATTAAAAGTTAGTATAGTTTTCAATAGTACACAAAAGAATTAAGTGTGATTACAGTGTATTTCTTTAGTTAAAGAGAATGATAGTATTGCAGATGTTAAGCAAACGACACACGCATAGCTTAAGATATGAGCGGCTGAGGAACGCTGAGTTCAAGATTTATAACACTTGATAAGTCACTTAATAAGATATACCACTAATATAAAAGAGTATAGATTTTATTTATTTGGCCGATTCGCGTATGTTATTATTATCTTGAATCAATCGTAAATGATGATGTCGCACTTTTATCACGTAAAGCCGCACAATACCATCCCGCTCAATAAATGTAATATAATATTAACCAATGATACAGAAAGAATTGTCAATTAAGTTTACTTTTCGTATAATTTTAAAATAGTTTCAATTGTATTTTAAACATCTATAAAAATAAGTTTCATTAACTCGTTCGAAAATGCTTTGTGTACAGATTATAACAGTTATATTCAAATAATGCGAATTACTTGAAATAGACGAATTCATATTATAAAAATTCTTACTTAATTTACTTAAAGTATATTTTTCAAATTGATCGAATTTTATCTAATGATATCAATTAAAAACATTACTACAAAGCTGATGGACATAACTCAATTAATTTCATTATATTATGCAGAAAAGACGTTGCCCTAAAAAGAATATTTGAACACCGATACTTTTTTTTTATTAATCTGTGACCTTAGATAATCTGAAGGTGGAATGTGTAAAGTTTTCTTAAATACAAATAATCTTTGAGTTTATTGTACACCAGCTTTTAACTGGTAATAATTAGAAAAGAATAATTATACTATCAATTCAAACTTAGAATATAAAATATATGTACATGAAACGAATTTAAACGTATAAAAGAAGGTGGTAGCTGCTTAAATTTTTTTTAATTTTCACAATATTCAATTAAAAAAATATTTAATTATACATTATTAATTCGACCGAGAACTGGTTAAATGCTGAAAACGATACCAGCGAAGAAAAATATTTCCATAACTGATCCGCGCTCTATTTATCTGCATATTAATTTTCATTACAAATCACTTTATCGAATAAAAGGAACAATACCGGTACCTTCCTCGTACGCTTTTATCATCGCGGGAGAGGAGTAAGTCGAATGTTAATCTCAGGAACGCGTCTTATAATTAGCTTATCGTGTATCACTTTCTCGCTTTCTCTCGCGCTTATACTTGCTGACAATGGATGCGCAAGCTCATCTCTCCCTCTTTCTCCCTCTCTTTCGAAAGCCATTGGGCCGCGATAAACTCGTGCGAAAACAACAATGTAATTATGCAATTAGGGAGAAGCAGCAGGCGTCGGTTTGGCGCGGATGCAAACCGCACATTTAACGTAGTCAACATATTTTTTTAAATCGTCGATACTCGATCCGAAGAAAGCTGGAACGAACGAGTCGTTGCCGATCCCCTAACAAGGGGGCTCGTCTTGTTATCAAACGAAATTTTTGAAAGGAACAAAGTAGCATAATACTCTGCTCGATAAAACTCTCTCCTCCCCAGAGAAATGGATCACGCAGACGACGTATAATTTGTTTTAAAATTTTCCTATACTTTTGTTTACTTAAAATTTATACATCGACTCCGTTTATTTGGGCACGTGCGTTATTGTCAAATTTTCCTGATGTGTATTATCTCGTGCTTTATGGTATTATCGTCATCCTTAAATGTTTTTAAGTATATGGAAATATTCTCGTAAACCGATGTAGCAATGAATCTATCTAAGTTTAAATACTTATTTGTGCATAAAATACCAAATAGTATATTGTGTACCTAGGTCGAAAAGTGGGTCTTTTTAGACCGAGTATGGAGTTTGTAGTATTACGAGTCGTAGGTGAGCTAGCACGAGACAAAGGCGAGTGCGTTTTGCGAACCGAAGACGAGTACTGCAAACACACGAGGTCAAAAGGCCCACTAAGCCCTAGATGCACACCATATTTTTTGTGACTCATGTATTGATTTTCAG